>JAFBJS010001287.1:210904-257836 GCA_016785265.1 Paraplagusia blochii | reverse complement strand
ACCAGGAAGGAGACAAAGAGGAAGACCAAAGGATTGACTCCAACTACCTCCATGTCCTCTCTCAATGCATCCATCAGAGTAGAAGATAGTATAGTATACCAGATAATAGGGTTGATTCTCTGTTGCAAACCCTGAAAAAGTGTAAACTCTAAAGGAAGAGAAGAAAAAAAAAAGGTTCCATCATGAAGACCAAGACAAAAAAAAAATCAAAACAAATTTAGGTTAAATTTAGGTGTCGATGAAGGTTCTCAGGTCAGGGTCAGGGTTAAAGGGTTGAGTAAGGCAACTGGACATTAAGTTTATTTTGTGGAAACACTTCACTTCCCATCAAAGAGGCCTCTTCAGTTTAGTGTGATCCAAGTGTTTAGTTGGGTGTTGATAGGTCGTTACAGTCATTGTCGGAGTTGAGTTTTTTGTCACACGCCTCTTTGATGTGTGCAACCGTTTGTTGAGATTGGAATCTTTTGGGTATTGTTCCCTGAAGGGCTTTGTAAGAGGGTGATGTCAACTCTAATGAGAGACGGTTTGACAGAAATGGCTTCTTTTCTCTCAAAACATCTGTCTTTCCTGGCAAAACGTTTAACATCTTGGTCCTTAGAGGACTGATATAGCGTCTGTTACTCCCCTCTGATAGTTAGAGCTGCAGAAGTGTCTTGGATGAGAAGTGAAACGTTTTCCAAAAAGAACCTTAATGTCCAGTTGCCTCACTGAACCCTTTTACCTCAATTCAACTTTAGCTCAAGACACGTGTCAAACTCACCCCACGGCTAAACGTGTCCATCAGGTGATTGTGTGTGGCCTGTGGGATCTTAAAAAACATTTGCGTTATAATAAAGTCCAGAATTACAGTTGAATTAATAATAAATTAATTATTTTTACTACACGGCAATGCTACTTCAACTAACTGTGTCCCCATCAGTGAAAATGAGTTTTCATTTTTTGCCTTCATACCATGTGTTTTTATTGTGTGTACCGCCATCTGCAGGGACACGGAGTGATGACCAGCGACACGTTGACTTTGTGGAGTGGAAAGACCAACCTTGTGTGGAACTGATTAATGTTCCCCATGTGACTCCATCACGTGTAAACCAATGACGCCAAAGGTGTATTCATCACTTTTATTTTGAAGGCCACGGAAGATTACGATTGTTCTCTTCCCTCACGTGTTTTCCTCGGGTATTTAGGATGCGTGACACTACTAATGTCGCAATCGTGCCTTGTTAACACATATCAAAGCCTGGACGGGGACATGTGTTCTTCCATGTGACTCTACCTCTACCTACTCACTCCATCCACCCATTCATCCATGTCACATGACACGCTTCGCCTAACACTAAATAACCAGCATCAGCAGAACCGAGAGGCTGTAAAATGCTCATCTGAATACCTCTAGCTCACCTTCGACCGTCCTTGGCAGGAGACGATAAAAGACAGCCTTCACTTGGATGTGATGTTCCAGTCAGGATCAATAGACCGTGGACTGAGAGTCTTGCTGACTGTTGGAGAAGGTGTCGATGAGTCTGCTGCATCTCTGAACAGGGAAGGAAAAAAAAATGAGTATACAGCATTTGGGGGAAATTCCCAAACTGGAAGTGGACGCTGAAATCCCCAGGGTAAAACACACATCCATGTACGACGGAAGAAAACCTGCACGGAGCAATAACACAGTGAATCAACTGACCTACGAGTGCCTATGCTAACAGTGGAGTAGACAGTATTGGTGCTGTATTTATTTAAATTAAATACTAAAAATCAACTCTCTTTTATGTACCTTACATCCACCATCTGGCCCCGACCATAAAGCTGGATTTGCCACCATAAAATATCATAAAGTAATATTTGCTCTAACAATGGCTTATTAGTACATACTGAGATTTTTAATACTGTTTTGTTTAAATTATTCATTGCTATTATCGAGAAGCCATAAATACTAATAAGGACCCAGCTTTGAATATTTGCCTTCACATATTCAAGCACTCAATCTGATGAATGTTTGATATCACATTTGCATTGGTCTGTCCTGAAATTATTTTTTAATATTTAATTTATTATTTTTTTAAATCTATTTTTCAGTTTGTTTATCCTTTCCTTTTTGTTATTAGTGTCTGAAAACCTTTCAAAATTCAAAATTCCTGAGGGTACACATACAAAAAGTGAAAGGTTTTGATTATTAATAATTGTGTTTAACCAACCAATGATTGCTGTATTATTTATACATCTAGAATCTGTTTTTAATGCCTTTAAAAAGTGCAAATTCAAAATAAAAAGAAAGACGAAGGTAGATAAACTGGAAATAAATGATATGAAGAAATGTATGGTTGTGTCTGGCAAATGCAAACGCATCACAAACAAATGCACTTCTCTGTTGGATGTTCAGTATGTAAAGCAACATTATTTTTTTATTATTTTTTTTTTTACAATCAAACCATAAAAGTAAATAGAGAGGCAGGAAAACAGGAACATGCTGATGGTCAGAGTGGCTCACACAGCAGATGTGGGTGTAGAACGCCAGTTCATCTCACACTCATCCATTTCCTTAACTTTGTTAGTGACATGAAATCTCTTAAAATAGACTTTTAATCAACTTACAGTTACTTATACCAATCAATGTGTGTGTGTTTGCCAGGATTCTTTGCGTATGTGTGTTGTTATCTGCTGCTAAAGACAGAATACAGGTGAGTCCTTCCACAATAAAGGCAGGTCAGTCACTTAGAAGCAGTGGTCCATGGGTGACACGGAGGAGGGTTCTCAAACTAGGGGGTTCATTCAGTGGCCTGTCATTTGGCACATCTTATTTCTAATAAATATTAATATTAAAATAAGATTATAATATAACTATTATTATTTTAAAAAATAACTGATTCTGATCTTGTTTTGGTGGACACAAACGTGAAGTTCACCAGTCTCTCCAGCAGTGGAAGCCATTACTGTATTGTCTGTGAAGATTCTCATTCATCCAGGTCATAATATCCAAAAAGGGTTTAGTTGTCAGCAACTGGACTTCTTTTTGATAGAGTTGAAAGACGTTTCATTCCTGTTTGACACTGAAATTTTTAAAAGTTTCGTGGGAAAAAAGCGTCCAAAACATCCTTTTTGGACAAGTATTGTATTTACTCCCCCTTCCAACTAGTTTTATTCATTAATTAATCATCATCCTCTTATCTCTGACCAGGTTTCATGGGCAGCAGTCTCCAAGACCTCCACCCAAATCACACTGCACCATACTGTGAACCTTCCTGTGGGTGGTGAGCCCACCAGACGATGGTGCTATGTTCAGAGGACTTCAGTGGAAATTTGACAGCTGGTGGATTAGAACCATAATTTTGTCCCATTCACATATCAGGGACAGTCAGGCAAATTTTGTTTTGCACTTCCAGAACCCCACAGGTGTCAAACTCAGGCCCGGGGGACAAATTTGGCCTCCTGTGAAATTATGTATTGCCCACGAGATCATATCAAATGTGAACTAGAGTTGACCCTCCCCACTATGTAGCCCTTGTACACTGGCAGTTGTAGTAAAAGCAATCTATGCTCTTTTAAAAACAAACACACAAACACATTCAGATGTGTGTTTTATTTTTATTTTCTAATTTGTTCATGATATTAAGCTTTAGCTGTTCCAGATTCCATGTTCTAATATGAAAAAAAAACAACATTTAATGTCTGAACAAATTGAAAAATATGCACATTTATGTTTAATTTCTCAATATATATTAAATTTGCCCCTTGACTTCATGCCAGTTTTTCATTTTGGCGCACGGAGAAATTGATTTTGATACTCCCGCTTTGGGCAGTTTTATAATTTTCACATTTTCACAAATTCATTGTCTGTTTGGGTGCGAAATTATTACCAACATAATTTTATGTAAACATTTACTCTGATATAACTGAGGAATTAACTTTTAATATTCCCAAGCTCTTCAGAATTCGATTCTCTCTCCCTTGTGGTCAATATAAAATATTCAGATTATCTGATTAACTCATGATTGCTTCAAGCACTCTTGCAAAAATCCAATTTAAGAATTTGAGAGAATAAACATTCTTGGTGATTTCTTCTGATGATGATAGTGGGGCCAAGAACGAAAGGACTTAAGAAAATGGATGAAAAAAAAAGTGAGAGAATCACTTCAATCTTGGCAAAATCCCTACATAGAAAAACAAACTCCGTTTCATAGTGATTTATGCCACTGCACAACATGTGACCTCTGTATTTAACCCATCACCAAAGTGAATAGGGCAGCTTTGAGCGCCCAGGGAGCAGTGAGAGTGTGTGGGGACAGTGTCATGCTGAGCTGTTGGATTCGAGCCCGGAACCCTCTTGACCCAAGTCCAGTTCCTTAAACATCTGGCCATCACTGCCTGTTTTCACTGTTTCAATCTTTACTGATATGTTGCCCTGATTAATTTCTAACATGTTCCCCACAAAGGTAGAAACACCTGAACACTGACACCTCGAAGCTTGAAGACTGAACGTTGAAGACTCCATCATCCTGGAGCAGTGGTTCTTAACCTGGGTTTGATCGAACACTAGGGGTTCAATGAGTCGGTCTCAGGGGTTCGATGGAGCCCCTGCCGTGGAGGTCAAGACCTCGCAGAGGTCCTGACCCCTCAGAGGTCCTGACGCACCGACTCACCCTACTAGAGTAGGGTTCGGTGTATGCGCATATAAAACTGGTCGGGTTCGGTAGCTCCAACAAGGTTAGGAACCACTGTCTTGGAGGCCTCTGTGATGTTATTATGTAATGTGGTAATCACTCAAAAGTGACATCATCTCCTCTGTCTGTCTTTATGTCTTTGGTGACTTTCTTCACAAAAACTTTTCAGGCAAAGAATTCATTACCTCTTAATTGATATGATTTATAATACTAATTAATATACAAACTGTTTTTCAAATGGAACAAAGTGCTTTTTTTGATCAAATACTAATTAATATATCCTTCCCCCTAAGACCTCGACCAGACAGAACACTGTCCCCCAGGTTTACACTAAAGGACACTATCATAAAAGAGGAACAATGTGTCCAGACTGAGTCGTTCAAATCTATGAATTCTTTCTGCTTCTGCCCTCTAAGTTTTGGAAATGGCATTTTATTTTTCGCCTATGAATAATCTCATGTACCAGCCAAGGCCTGTGACTATGGCAACTAATGGAAACAATTGTGAAATGTCTCTTTGTAAGTGGTAGCGAGGACTGAAAATGTGCTTTAGAAACACTGAACCTATTTTGGTTTTCCTTATTTTGTAGCTGTTTTTGATCTCTGTAGTTCTAGTCTTTGTAGCTCTTCTTGTATGGTTATAATTAGTTAGTGTTAGGTTTGTGTTTTGTTTCATTGTGAGAGAAAGGGTTTGCTGTGACATATGCAAAAAAAAAGCTAGATTTTAGTTCTATTAGAAACTGGAGTTCCACAAGGTTCCGTTTCAGGATGAAGGTTTGTGCAATTATTTGCAAAATATTGAAATAAACTAAAATGTTGCATATAATACAGAAAGTCTTAAACTAACGACTAACATTGACTTATTATCAAAAAAAGAATAATATCTTACTTTTATACCTTTGAATAATACCTTGGTTATTATTTGCCCAAAAATGAATTTGATTTCTAAAACAGAATGGTTCAAAAGCAAAACCTGAGTCCAGGTCTGCCAGAGATTTCTTCCTGTCAAAGGGGAGTTTTTTTCTCTCCACTTATGCCTAGTGCTTGTTCATTGTACTGTCGGGTTTTCTCTTTCTGCAATTCTGTATTGTTATAAATTTCTGTAAATATATGCTTTGGCCTTACCCTGTACAGCATTTTGAGATGTCTGTTGTGATGTGTCCACCTATCTGTGGACACATTGAGGACCCGTTGTAGCCCATGAGTCAAAACATTAGCCCACCTCTGACTCAAATAGGTGAAAGAATTACCAAAGACTATAAGAACTGGCGCTGACACTTGATTGTAAACTGCGTAATAAAAAAAAAGCTCATATCATGATGTTTAAGCAGTAAGTGATTTTACTACAGATTTGGTTCCAGAAAAGAAATACAAGGAGACAAATTCAGTTCATGTTTCACAGGTCAATGGCTAACACAACGCAAGTGTTCGACTGATGTAAAAAACATATAATAAAAGATCAAAATCAACAGCATCACAATCATTAATCAAAAAGTCATTTGGGCAATGTATGATACAAACTTTAAAAAAAGGCTCTAAATAAAGATTACGGACAATCTCATGGCCTTAGCTGATTATCTGCATCGTTACCTGTAGAATAAGACTTATTTATTACCAATGTTGACGGCTAACGGAACCATGCACGAGTAGGATGAAGTGTGAAGGCTTTACTGTGTAGTATATCAGACATTATGGCTACTATTTCAAAGTCACATACCATATGGAATCAGTTGAGTATTTCATCTGGGTAAATGCTTGTGTTGTCTATTGATCCAGCAGCAAAAAAAAAAAAAAACAACCCTGCTCACTCTGCATTGGTTTCCCGCCGAAGGCCCTCAGAGCTTGGGAATAAATATAGCTCTGACAGTATGAGATGACAGAGAGGAGATCGATAATGTTCCTCAAGACGAGCGACCAGAGTCCATCTCTCGCTCTGTTTCTCTCGGTAAGTCCTGCCCTCACTGTTGAAAAATGATCCAGATCCAGCCTGAAAACCCAAGCACCGCAGCCCCCGAATTCTCTGATACGATCTCTGAAGGCTGAAAGTCAAGTCACTGTGTTTTCAAGGTCTTACGATAACCAGCCCATTGAACAGTTAAATTGCAAATGAGGTATTTAAACTGTCTTTTCAGAGTTTATTCTATATTTTTGGCAACACTTGTCTATGGCACGCTGGCTGAAATTCCTGGCAGCATCTCCGATCTAATCACTGGGAAACAGAAAGGCACATTTCTTGACATCGGAAACAATCGTGCGTTCTCCACCAGTTTATGTCTCTGCACGTCCTGATCATGGCTGAAGCTCTTTCCTGTCTATTGCCAGATTATTTTCCCTATCCTGAGGTGATAGGAAGCCATTCAGCTTGGAGCGCTCCGTGGCGTACTGTGACAGGTTTGTCAGGCTGACGTTCCCTTCTTTCCTCTCCCTGGTTTCCTCCCCATCGTCGTCATCCCCTTCTTCCGTCCTCTCCTCGCCCAGCATGGCGCTGCTGGTGTTAACGCCCACACTCGCCCGTCGGGCATCTTCTGGAATGTTCCTCCGAACTTCTCTGTTCTTGTTCCTCCTGCCCAGTTTGGTGAGGGATCCAAAGCGTGGGTTAAAGAGATTCTCCTCCGAGGAGGATGCAGTCTGTTGGGTCTGGTCGTTGGCGTGATGGTCGTAGGCCTCGCAGGCTCCCTTCAGCCTCAGGTTGTTCAACTTGGAGTCAATACTCTCCTGCGACGAAGTCTTGAAGCGGCCAGCGTCCAAGCTGGCAAAGATGGCTCGTTTTTCTGGAGACAGCATGTCAAGGGAGTGAGCTCGCTGCTCCAGGCCAATCTGGCGACGTTCCATGCTACGAATAGTAGCGGCCCGCTGGAGCTTGTCGTGGATCTCCACACTCAGGCGCCGTCGGGTCTCACGGAATTCGGCTCGGACATTTGCTTTCCATTCAGCTGCGTGAGCTTTGATCCCCCCAACCTGTCAAAACAAAATCATCTTTTTAGATTATTTTTACCAAACTAAATGTTTTAATGTATAATGTTTGAACTTAAAACAGCATACAGCACATACTACTGTCTCTGGACAACTCCTATGTCCAGTTTCTCTCAAATTACTAATTTTGGATACCGTCCCTACTCTTACTTTTACTTCTGAATCTTTGTAGTTAGAATTGCTAATCGTTATAATTGTTATTCTAATTCCTGGGTTCCACTTAGTTCCATTTATGAAACCACCAAATGCCAGGTTACCACTGAGGTCCACTGAGCATCCACTGGGCCCCGTCCCCCACCCACTGCACCCTGGGCGCTCAAAGCTGGGCGCTCTGTTCACTTTAGTGATGGGTTAAATTGCAGAGATCCCACTTCGTTGTGTGCAGTGGTGTGGATCAGAATGTCACAATGACAAGGAGTTTGTTCACTTCCTTCCTTCCTTAGCATACGTTTATGCCAGGAAACATCAACTTTTTGGAACATTGTGGAAGATACAGTATTAGTATTCCAGTTTAAACAAAACCAATTTCTTGATTATAGTCTGGTTGAATTGTTCTATCTTTGAGGGAGTGTATTGATGCAGTGGCTAATTTAACAGCCCTTTTCTAACCAGCCTCTTTGACCTTAAGTAAGTTTCGGTATTATGTAACAGCCTCAAATGACACTGGAAGGACATTCAGCTATTGTCTTTGTCCTTACTCCTTCTTTCTTACCTTGATGGATCAATATGTCAGTGTCTGTCCTCTGTAGTCTCTGTAAAAGCTCTACGATCTCCTCACTTTAAACAATAGCTGCTCCGGTAATTACAGCAATTAATGTGAAGAACACGAAAGCAGCGTGAAGAGGCCGGAGAGGCAGCAGCTGAGTGACCTTTTTATGCATTTGTCTCTTCTAATGTAATACTGTGAGGTGTAATTAAATGAACCCCACCTCCTCTTTGGTCTTTTTAGACAGCACTCGAAGCCAGTCTCCGATCATGCTGAGGACGGCCGCAAAGTACGCCAAGCCCACCAGGATCCAGAACCAGACCAGGGGCTTGTACCAAGGCAAGTATTCAATCCTACGGTTCCCACCTGTACAAAAGTGACAGACGTTTTTACAAACAAATCACTTGTGTGTAGATTCAATGGCGTGAAAGTCAAGCTTTACCTGCCACGTAGTCTCCTATCCCCACGGTGGTGAGAGTGATCACCACGAAGTAGAAGGCATCCAGCGTGGTCCAGCCCTCGATGTATTTAAAGAAGAAGGCCGGGATGGCGACGAAGACGATGCAGCCGGCCAGAATGAACAGGATGGTGGAGGTCACTCTGATCTTAGTCTGACTAATCTGTTTGTGTTTTTGCTGTTATAAAAAGAAACAAGGACACGCTGTTAGGTTTAAATCAACAACAATTTTTCTTTTTTTTTTATCTGGAATTAATGCAACCTACCCTGAAAATCTTCTCAAATTTCAGGATGCTTTTGACAAAGATTGTCCCGAGCTGGTCTCCGATTCCTGCCAGCAAGAATCCAAAGAGAGGGATGCCAAATATGGCATAAAGAATGCAAAAGATTTTCCCTCCCACCGTGCTGGGAGCTATGTTTCCATAACCTGTTGAATTAATGACAACACAGAGAGAAAAACAGATGGAAATTAGTTGGGCTTGAAGGGGCAGTACACAAAGGAAAGAAAAGTGAGTTAAATCAGGTTGATGACATGCGTGTGGAGAGGAGATAATAAGAGCAAGAACCAGGCGACAGGAGAGACGTTCTTATGCAACACAATCAATCGAACTCTTTATGGAACAGTGCTTACGTCTTGGAGCAGACGCTCTGAGCTAAATAACCTCCTACAGAGACAATAATTAGCTTCCCCTCAGAGAAAACTGCATTCATTACAGTCCGACAGTGGCAGCGCCATACAATAAAAAAGCCCAGGGGACAAAATATACACTGTATGATTGAATTCCACAGTGTTGTCTTTATCATCAAATACACCTTAGGAGTTAGTTGAGGTCAGGTTAGAAGACCGGGGGCAAAAATATGGACTGCGGGCTTGTTCGCTGACCCCAACAGGTTGGACCCCAACAGGTTGGACTCACAATTGAGTCCTATTGATCACACAAGTGAATCTTTAAATTATTAAACCAGTAAATATTATGGGATATACTCCCTCTGTTAGCCACGGTTTTATGAGCTCAAATATTTTAACCTAATTTTTTACTTTTCTTTAATTTGTTGTATTGTAAACTCCATTGAAATTAATATATTTGGTTAATTTTCATTTCAGCCAACAATGATATTTTACAGAATTAATTGATGGATGATCTAACATGTTGAATCATTGTTATGACAATTAATAGAAAGAATCATTATGTTACTAATTGCCAAGTCAATTTTGGAATTTCATCTTCTCACAAAAATTTGGGAGATTTGATTTCAATCATCATCATTTATTTATTATACGTGTAATATGTAATACGTGTTCCTTTATCACAACTTTTATTGTGACAACCAAGACATAAAATTCATTACGTAGGCAGAAAAATCATTAACCAAAGGAAGTGATTGTTCAGAATCATGTGAGTTAATGGAATTATGCTTTATGTCACAACTGCAGTACAACAGTACTTTCCATCTCCATTACTTTCCATCCATTTAGTTCATTAGAAGTAATGTTCTCTGCAGTGGTTCATTGTTGAAAATATGGCTCATGAGTAAATTGATATCTGATAGTAGAGCATGAGACAGAAGAAAGAACTTCATAAAAAGCTCTTCAGCAGAGGGTATGAAACATTTATTCATTCTTTTTACACTGTAAACTATAGGCTGAACAGAAAAAAAATCCCAAAAAATCAATCAATAATGTTAATACTTAAAAAAAAATTATTAATTTTATTATTGATTATTATAAATAAAAATAATTTTGTAATAACTGCAAATGTACCTGTCTAAAGATGATGTTGATGTTTTTGTTATATATTGTTGATCATATGATATCATTTCATATGTATACATATGAAATGATGATTATATTGGCTCTTACTGTGTGAAGTGCAAAGAATAATGTTCTCTGATTGGCCGATTTTGCACAAGATCTAACATTTTTGTACTTCTTACAGATGCGACTGCTGTTCCTTCCATCACCATTGAGGATGACGGTCCGGATCTAATGCACTGTCTTTGTTTGGAATTATTTTTGTACTGAAATGTTATCACAAAAGGGTAACTAATTAAAAAAATAAAAATGCAAGCTTTAATTTGATGTGTCTGTTGTCTTTTTAGGATCTAAGAAAACGGGACCCTATTTGATTGATAATTTAGGATGTGTCATGCACTAAAAAGTTACTAGTTACCCTTACTTGGGATTTTTAAGGCAATCGGTTTTCATGGTTTTATCAAGCAAGGTAAAGTAAGTACAACTTAGAAATCTAAGTTGCAGGGGAGGTTCTAATAGTAAAACTGACTTCAATAAACTAGTGTTTTGAAATAAGGACATAGTATAGTATACTTGAAATGAACTTAATAATTTTAAAATTTGAGTAAGCTATACTTGAGTCGAAGTAAACATTACTTACAATACAAGTAAACTCAACTGACTTAACCTTAGTAACTACAACTCAAATTGTACGAGTAACTCTACTTGATTGTTTCAAGGCAATCGGTTTCCAAGGTTTTTCTAAGTAAAGTTAACTAATTGGATTTTACAGTGTAATCTGTGGCCTATAATTAGTATTTTCTCTAATTAATTAAATGACACATTATTAAATAGGAATTAAAATGACAATCATACCATTTCCTCTTACAAATCCAAAACAAACCCAAAAAAAAAAAAAAAAAAACTCTCCCAGTGCTTCATAAACAAAGTGTTTTTCCTATTAGCACCTCCTCTTTGTTGACCTTATCGTATCACCTCCCACCGGGCCTGAGGTTTGCATCATTTAACAGCATCTCAGGAGATGCAGCGCCATTTGGTTGAGCCCACGTGACGACAGGCAAACCAAGAAAACATTTGCTGTGCTCCGCATCTGGGAGAGCGTCAAATAAAGTAAACACGACTGTATAATAACCACCGTGAGACTAAAACCTCCTTCCTTACCTATGGTCGTGATCACAGTCCCAGCAAAGAAGAAGGCGCTGCCCATGTCCCAGTAACTGGAATTGTAGGACGTGTCTCCGATAGGACTCACTCCTGCGCTCACAGCGTCAACAGCGTGCTGTAAAATCAACAATTAGATTATGAGAAGGATTATATTTCACTGCAGTATAATCTGATTATTATAACTTCGTAATCAGAAGGTGAAACCATAACAGAATGACAAAAACAGGAACTGGGTTTGACGACGTGGAGTAGAGTCCTTATGTCACCGAGTGGGTGAGTACATCGACATGTTGTTGTTTATGTTCTCCCTCACACACGTGTCCGTGTGTGTGTGTGTGTATGAAGCTGGCAGCTGATTGTGTAATGCAGGTGCGGTGTCTGTGGGTAAACATCCATTAGCCCTGTGTGTTTATCTCAGGTTTAACCTGCAAGGTCATAAGAAATTGGCTGAGAAGCTCCCGTTATACCAGGAGGGAGGGGAAGGAGAGATGGTTGGAGGACTTCCATCAGTCCCACAGCCTGGGTGTGGAGCCATTATAAGAGACGAGCACAAATTTATCTTCACAGTTTAGTGGTGTTGTATGATAGGAAGGAGGGAAGTGCAAAGGTACTGGTCTTGTTCTCTTATCTTGTCTACACAGTGGATTGTCCGCCACATTCCATCATTTATTTTTTAATATTATTATATTTAATCAGTAACTTCAATTTGTTCCTTACATGGGTTAAAAAAATGTGAAACTACACATAACTACATTGTTTGAAACAGTGCTTCCCAATCATTTTCTGTTACGCCCCCCCAGCAAGAAGAAAACAATTCGCGCCCCACCACCCACTCTCGGCCGCATCTCTAAATAATAGCATTTATCTATAAAATAGTTCTAGCTACACCTCTGCATAACACCGTATCCTTGTTAACATAAAGAAACAAAAAGAAAGAGATATAGTTCAACTTACAAGGATGTGCAATTACACTTTATGGCAGAATGTACGGCAGAAAAAAAGCATGTTCCCCAGGGTTACACGTACCCCTCTCAGCATTGCATCGTGCCCCCCCAAGGGGGCCCGCCCCACACTTTGAAAACCCCTGGTTTAAAACATATTTTTTGAGCCTCTCACTTAGTTTCTCATTTGACAAAAGTCTTTCTGCACCAACATTTTCTAACTTGTTGCAAATATTTCTAATTTGTTTTGCAAATACTACCATATGCAACACTTCAGTGAACTATGTTGTTATTACTTGCTTTCAAATACATTTTTCCCCTAACTAAATTTAGCAAGTTCTGACTGACTGAAGAAATGCAAACTGTTACATTTCTGTATCTGGCTTTAGTCAAGCTGACAGATTTTTTTTTTTTTTTTTGAGGCTGTATTTTCATCTTATTCCCTCACTGCAACATGCAACACCCACACAATCCTTCCGTACAGGCAGTAAACAAGTTGGAGCAAATCCCAAAAATAAAACATGTATCAGCTGCTGAAAACAGAACCACAACTACACACGTGAACAGAATGATCTGCCTCTTATCTACTGAGAATCTTAATGGCAGCTCTTTATGCTAATGGCTGCACCTAAGATTATCCAACTGCACAGTTCATTTACACAGCAGACGAGGCTGTGTTACAGTGGGCTACACCAAAGCCATATTTATATCACAAAACCCCCCAGTAACCTAATTCTGGAGTGTGGGGCTATAAATATCCTCACAATGTATCTGAATACTGTATGAGGCGGTCTATTTTTGTCTGTCATCTTTTTCACACCCAAGTCCATGCTGCAATGGAGCTAAATAAATCTTTCTTCTGAGAATAGAAGAGAAAATAGATTTAGTGCTAGAAAAGGATCAGCCGAACACTTAAATCTTCAGTTGCATTTAGGTTAGTTGAAAGGCACAGATTTGCTTTGGAATCCTAGAGAAACAGGGTTTATTTTCATGCAGCTTGATCGATAAGGACGCACATCTTTATTTTCTCTGTGTCCTTCTACAACACAGCGGGTGAAGGCAATGATCCAACCAGCATGGAGCCTCACGCTCTTTTTTTTTGCCTGTGGTTCAGTGCCAAACACTCTCGGCTGAAACATTCAGTCAATTTCTACGGCTTTTCTGTGACCTTTAGTTTGTGTCAAATGTGTGTTTTATGGCCTGCAGTTGTGTGTGTGTGTTTGTGACAGACTGACCTGTGGTTCTGAGTTCACTTCTAAGCAGCTGACTCAATGTACAGTATGCATGATGATGTTCAGATTCTTGGTGCACAAAACAATAACGATTAAAGGTAAAATCAAAAGATACATATTTTCAAGAGAAAAATAATGTGTTTTTTTTTAGAGGAAAAGACAAAACAGCAGGCAATTGAGAAAAAAGATGTCAAATATATATAGGATATTATTTTTTCTTTATATAAAACATGATAAAACATGAGGGGTGCAAGACTTAACATGTTTTAATTATAAAATATGTCAGGTTTTTTTTCCACCATCTGTCTCAGGATGTTTTTTTTTATTAATTATTGCATTTAATAGGAACTTTAGCCTGGTTTTCCTATCTGTGAAGTGGATGTAAAATATGTTGTGTAATGTGTATCCTGTTTAATTAAAATGATTGACAGGGCCTAGAAAATACCTGGAAAAACTATTTTGTAAGTTCTCATCCTAGATTTGTGACATTAACTTAGGGGAAACTTGTAATAAAATGTATATACTCACATGTTGGTAACTTTCACACTGACAGATGCTTGAGCAATGTTTTTCCAACAGAAAATTTTTAAACTCTGTAGCCTATGTTGATTATATTCATTCTAATCACAGATTTATCACCAGAAATCAAAGTATTTATTTTTATTTATGCATGTAAACTTTGATTAATAAACATGTTTTTGCATGTCCAGTTTAAAAAAATGTACATAGTTGGATTAGTCACAAGATGGTAGCAGTGTTAGGCCGTGAGGGCCAGCAAAGCCTTCTCTGCAGGCCTAAACATAGGCAAGAAAAAACACATTTATTCATAAATATTTATAAATACATTGTATATTTTTTATTAATATGAAAAAGTTGGATAAAGACTTTTTATCCAATCATATTAACTGTTAACTAGTGTTGTCAGGTTCCATGAAATCTGCCACAGCCTTCAGACTCATAAGTGAAGGCTCCGCCCAATGTAAGTGAATGAACACAGCCGGTTCAGTTAACAGCGCTCAGACCAATCATCTTGCGATATTGCGTCGCCAGGGCCTTCCAGCTGGCCCTACCTACGCGTCCCATGATTGGACAAACTCTCTCAGGAGGCTGATTTTGAAGGAAAAAGTCCCGCAGATCTTGAATTTCTCCGGATCCAAAATCTGAGTGAGGGTAAGGGGCAACTTTATGCATTGGCAAAAAACCATGATGTCACTGAAGGCCTACAGTTGAAATCCACCCTACGCTGCAGGGTAGTTTGTTGGAAGTTAGAGATCCAGGTTTCTGTTTCCTGTTACGTCCATATTTTTTTTCATTCAGACCTCATCAGGTGATGTTACATATTGTTCAGCTGGCTGAAGTTTTCTTACCACTTTAAATAAATCCTTTGAATGCATAAATGGTAATGTGTGGTTTTTTTTTCGTCTCTCCTGACGCACGTTTACTGCAGGTAGCTCAGTGGGAATGAAAAGCTTATTTATGGATAAGTGACTCATGAATAGATGATGCCTGACTGCTGTCAATAAGAGACAGACTTCACATCGTGCCACCAGAGTGAGTCACTCTGACAGACCAATTAGCACTGCTGGATTTGTGGGGGCTCTGTGGGAGGACGAAACAGACCCTCAGCATAAACCCTAGGAGGTCAATAAAGGCGTGGATGGACACACAATATGACGTTGAGCAGAAATCAGGGAGAAAAATAACAATTGGGTCTGTGGTTATATTTGTGTCTCACTCTCCATGGGTTTGTTATATTTCTGTGAATCAAGCAAACAGACTGACGACAGCAGTTCACGTTGACGGAATAATAAAAAAAAACTGTAAAACACGTGAATTACACCACTGATGGATTCAACCTGCACTCATTTCCCGACTAATGACAAGACAGACAGACAGACAGACAGATATAAGTATCAGATTTGTCTTTTGTCTTTTGCTTTGCTTTAAATAGTTCCACTGCAAAGTTAACCTAAACATTTAGTTTAACACACACTTTCAACACTTTAATCTTAATATATAGGTGCTAAGAGAACTAGTTGATTTTTTAAACAAATAATAATGTAATGTTTTGTCATATTTTGGTAAGTTTGGGTGCTTTTTTTCTAATTTTTCATAGCTAAAATGTATATATACAGTATTTTTTTCTATATTTCAATTGTTCATCTCACAGTTTTTATTTGATTATTCTTTCTTCTTTTGAGTGTTATTTTCAGTCATTTTTGTTTAATGTTAGCTTATTCTCTACCTATTGGACTTGTCCAATTGTTTAGTTAGTCAACAAAATTAGACATTGTGCTCATCCCAACATCCCAAATTCTACAAAATCCGCAGTAAAGTATGTTCATTGGAAATTTTACTGTTTTTTTTAAATGACAAATTTTTGTTAATATTGTCAACTGCCTCCATTATTGAATATAAAAAGCTTATTCAAATATTTCAAGGTTTTGACCATGGACTGTTAGGAGGGCAAGTGCGTCATAGCATCTTCTGTCGTTTTGTCTGTCGTCTTCATCCATCAAATGTACAGACACACCAATGGAAACACACACACACACACACACACACACACACACATACACGTAAAGGTTGTCATTTCTCTATGAACTTCTCCACTAAACAGTTTGACATCAGTGAGTCATACCGCCGTGTCCTGGTGGTGGGCTGTCTGACTGACAGGCCTGACACAACATGAAGGGACCCTTAACTGAACTCATTAAAACACCAGACAGACTCCATGACGAAGCACTGCAGCAGGTTCTGGAGGGCTTTTCTTGTGCTAACAAAAACAGTGTCGCTAAATTCTTAAGGCAAAGTTCAGTCTATCCATGTTTCACTTTAGATCAGGGGTCACAAACTTGTGGCACACGGACTATTTGCAGCCCCTAATATTTTGTGGCCCCAACCTTGATATGAAAGTTAAATTTAAGCGTGGCCCGCGAGATTTGTAGGAGGCTTTCACTGCAATGGTTATGTTTGATGCACTTTCCTATGTTGCCCAACTCACTTTCCTCCAGTTTTGTCATTCACGACCATTGGTAAGCGACAGCCTCGTTGATATCACATTGACGCCAGTTCACCAGAAAATAAATGTACTGCAGTAATCTAAACTGCAGACCATCACAGAAAATGTATTTTCACAGATTGATGTACTGTCCTACAGTATAGCACTGTGTGTTCAACCAGTAAATATATAATATTTTATAGATTTGCTTGTTACATTTATTGGTAAATCCTAGTGTTCTCAAAACCCTGGTCCACAGAATTCTTCCAATTCACTTTCTGTATTTTGTTTTTTTCTACTCATCTGCAGTGTTGTTTCATACACAATATTTATTTTTTTATAAAATACTTAATAGTATAATAGTAATAACTTAATAGTTTTGTATAAATATACATATTTAATACTTTTGTATTAAATATTGACATTTTGGTGAAATGATAGTGGGGGCAGTGGTCCTGAATTTAATTGTGTTTGAAATCCCTGCTTTAGACTGATTGTAAAACAGGTGTAGAGTCCTTGTACTTGTACACAAACAGTTCTTGGGTTTAGTGAAAGATATTATTTGAACAGACATCAAGGTTGCCTTATGTAACTGTTTTTTAACTTGCTCTAGGTCTATCAAGTCAGTTTGGCAGTGAAATTGTAGATTAGATTACCAAGCAAATGTGTAAGCATAGCGTAAAAATTCTATACATATAATTTTCCAATATAGATTAGAATATAGATTATTCTCGGCAATCCTGACAATGAAAACTGCATTTTCTGTCTTCTGCTACATTTGGGTTCAAGACTGAGATGACTCGCAAAACACTGTCCGACCCGCATAACTTCCTGTGGGCTCACCACCTGCAGGAAGGCTGACAGGATGGTGCCATGTTGTTTTTACATTTGTTTTACGTGCAAGTTAACACACTCACACGTAAAACAAATGTAAAACAACATGGCACTAAAATCTAAAACTAGAGTTGGCCTTGTAATTTTAGGTCAAGTCATGTTAAATAAAAAAATGCATGATGGATTAATATGACTGCCTTGAGTAAATTTGTGGTGGAAATAAATGTAAAAAAATACATTTTTTATTAGCAAATGGATTAAGTTTCAATTTTAGCTTTAATTCTTCTGAGAATAACGTTGGTACTGAACTATAATTGATAAGACAAAAACTGAATCGAACAACCGAAGCGAATCGTGAATTGAATCGAATCGAACCCTTGTGAATCGGATCAAATCGGTTTAGAAAATTTGAATCAATACCCAGCCCTACAAGAGACTTTGTCATTTGATTGTAACATCTGCCTCTGCTACAAGGACCAAAATGACCATTAAGAGACCAATGCTGCATATTTAGCCAATTGAATTGACAATGGCGCTACTTTGGGAAATTGAATTAATCCTCATTTAGCTGGTTTTCTTTAAACTCTACAGACCCACACACAGTGTGAGTCACACAGTCATGTCCCAATGGAGAACTGTTGTCTGAGTGACAGGCTTGACACAGCACAAACAGAACCTTTAACAGAGCCTGGTAAAATAACAGACAGACTCTTGGAGGAAGCACCGTCACAGGTCCTGAAGGCCTTGTCTCCTTTAACAGAAAAAGAGAAGCAACATGACATGTTGTACTCTCTTTATCACACAAAAATGTGAAGCATTATCTTAATTTGCCAACAGGACAGTCCAAACTATAAACAAAGGTCCTCCCCAAGGTACAACACTGTACCCCCCAAGATACAATGACAATAAAGGACTGTTATATTCTATTCTATCATGCAAACTGAGAGCCTTATTTTCATAGGCAATCAAGCTTGACTAACAGGGAAATTAACTCTCTCTGGTCTGTATGAAGTGGCTCTGGTGTGAAAGTGCCCTAATAGAATTCTAGAGACGTCATCTGTTTATTTATCACAGTCACTTTACTGGCTTTTACAGTCATGGAGATTCATATCTTTTATTTTTACGGTTAAATATAAAGTCATGTACCTCAATCTATCTGTCTGTCTCCTTGACAGCTCTTCCTGTGACCAGATTACTTTTACATTTGTGCTTCAGGCGTCTTCGACTGCTTCGACTGCTCCTCCATGCAGACAATATTAGATTTCCTTCAGACATAAATGATATCACGTCGAAGGTTTTTATTTTGAGACATTTCCTTGGGAAATGCTGTCATTGATTTTTCTTTTCTTTCCTTTTTTTTTTTTTTTTTACAAATGTGTGATTGTGTTTCTGTGGCCCAGAGGGTATACATCAAAAGGTGACAGAAAAGACAAAATATTCCTCCATGTAACAGAATAACTGAATGACCAGGGACACTGTCAGATATTCATCGGAGGAGTGGTAACATGAACTGGAGACATTTTAGCAGAATTAAAACAAGAAGAATTTGGAATTTTCATCTCCAGCAACTCCACTGGTCCACATGTACCAGTGGAGTAAAAGTATGAACACCAGCTCAAATCTTCATTAAGTATAAATTAGCAAAAGATAATTTTACTGCAACATTAAGCAAAGTTTTAATTTGTTCTTTAACAATGTAGAAACGATGCAATATCAAATATAAGAATACATTTTATTTGCATTCTTGAAAGTGAACCAGTTTAGTCAACAATATCAATAATGACAGATAAACGAAAATTGAGGAAGGTGGAGGTTTGCACTAAATAGAAGATAGAAAAAGATCAGTCATAGCAAGACAGAGTATAGGTGTCTAAATGAAAGGGAGAACAGCACATTGGTGAGGTTACAAGTAGCAGAGGTGCTGAGGGTGGAGGAGTTAAGATACTGAGGATCAACTGTTCAGAGCAGTGGAGACTGTGGAAGAGAGAAGAATAGGGAACAGTCAGGATGGAACAACTGGAGAAAAGAGTCAGGAGTGATCTGTGATAGAAGATAGTCAGCTAAGATGAAGGGACAGGTTTACAGGACAGTGGTGAGACCAGCCATGATGGATGGATTAGAGACACTAGGAATAGACAGAAGACAGGAGACAGAGGTTCTCTTTAGGAGAGACAAGGATGGACAGGATCAGGAACGAGGTGATTAGAGGGACAACACAGACAGGAAGGTTTGGAGAAAAAGCTAGAGAAGCCAGATTGAAATGTTTTGGACATGTTCAGAGGAGGGACAGTGGTTACATTGGTAGAAAAATTATCTTAAAGATGGTTCTACCAGGTAGGAGACAAAGAGGAGATTAATGGACACAGTGAGGGAAGACATGAAATTAGTTGAAGTCAGAGTTGAAGATACAGAGGACAGGGTAAAATGGAAAATGTTGTTTCACTGTGGCAACCCCTGAGTGAGGGACAGGGAGAAGATAAATTATGACAGACTTGTCTAATAGTGAACTGAAAGCAATCATCTATGTTTTCAATTAGTCATAATTCATCAACAATATGGTATTTCTATAATGAACCACAAGCTCAAATCCTTAAAATCGAAAAAATGACTCTTGGAGAAAGAAACGCTCGATATCCTCACTGAAGAGTTTGACTGATTGACTCACCTCAACCTTTTCCGTCACCTGGCCTCCCCACAAATCAAACCTAACAAGAACGCACTGAAACATCTCAAATCATTTTGCACTCTGGCTTCCTGTTGCTCATGTGAGATGGATACAGTGACCTTTACTCAAGACCTATAATTCCGGCTGAAATGTGAAAGACCAGAGTAAAGTGTTGCTGAACTGTACAGTTTGACACACACAGCTAATTCAGGTTGAGATTAGATTTTTTTTTCTCTATTATGTTCCAGGTCAGTTCAGTTCTAACCCTGTTTTAATGATTCTCCCTGACATTAAGACATGGTTGATGGTCAGGCAGAGTCCCATAGCTGTTATGAAGTATTTAGTCTGACAGTCACATTGTTCCTTCAATACTACACCAGTGTTAGAATAGAAAGATCAGTTCCCATTGTTTCTTCCACAATAAAAATAACAACACCGCCGAGGCTGAGCGCTACATTCCTCATCCAATATGTGTGGGTGTTCAGGGTTTCGCCCTGGAATTTAATGCCCTTATTATTGAGCGTAGAATTGGCACTGTTCCATTCTAACTATAAATTACTTAAAATACTAGATCTTGTGTATAGCATTATTTGCATAACAGTTGAAGCCACTGACGTACTGTTGTATAACATGGAATATACTGACAGGTCTATTTTTAAACGACAACCACATGTCAATGAGGATTGTGATGATTATCCCTATAATAAGCCTGAAGGTAAAACTGTTCCTACAGCAGCAGGATGGATTGTCTTGATTACTTATGAGGACATGGAGCCATCAGCTGTCAAGCGAACAAGGGACAAAGAAGAGTAGGTGCAGTACTGCATATGTCTTTTATGTCAAACTCAGTCCCGGGGACCAAATCTATCCCACAGTGTGATTATATTTTGACATTAAAGACCATATCAAATGTGTGTAAAGAGTTCACCCACCCGTGGCATGGCAGACCCTTTCACTCTGGGGCCACAGTTGGTTCTAAAATTGGACTCAAGGGCCAGGTTAGGAGCAGATAGATGGGGCATCTGTGATAAATGTCATGTAAAAGTCATGCTTATATAATCTGTTTAGCCGGATTACAAGGCTGATCAGGCTGCATCAGGACCCTGGGCTTTAGTTTGTCCATGTCTGATAAGGCTCCTATATATTGACTGGAATTGAAATATTGTATGTATTTAATAAAATTCCTCAGATTTCTATGACATCTAGCTACGGTTGTTTACGATTCAACATTTTAACAAAACTAAAGTTAGTATTTTACAGATCTACATATTCACAAAAAAGGTATATTTATATGGATGTTTATGCTTTAAAAAACAGGTTAATCATGATCAAAATCATCAAACTTTTACCCAATGATTTATCCATCTCTATGAAGATTTTACTAAAACTGTTGTTGTTGTATTTTTACATTGTTTAGGTCATTTGTTGGCAAAAATTTAACTGAGATTTTTTTATTAGATGTTAGCCAAATTGAGGACTCACTTAGCCATTTATATACCATGGTCATTTGAAATTTTCATAAAATTTGGGTGATATGTTTGAACTGCAAAGGTAGTGGAAAGGAAAGCAAAGGAAAGGAAAGGAAACCCATTGTCATTTGTGATTCACTCCACTGTCCACAACAAAATGTGACCTTTGCATTTAACCCATCACCAAAGTGAACAGTGGGCAGCTTTGAGCACCAGGGGAGTGTGTAGGTACGACGCCATGCTCAGAACACCTCAGTGGTTACCTGGCAGCAGGTGGATTCGAATCTGGAACCTTCAGACCCAAGTCAAGTAAAGTTCCTTCACCATTAGGTCACCACTGCCCCTAATGGCATGTTTTCGTTTATATAATGATAATAATACATTTTATTTATAGGCACCTTTCTGGACACTCAAGGTCACCTGGTATTTGAAGTATTTTCCATGTTAATGTTATCCCTGTGGTTTGTTGTTACCTTTTCGACAAGATTATTTTATTGTGAAGCTAGCCTTGGCTACTTTATCCCTTTAAAAAATCTTTAAACTATAGTGCAGAGAAGGTTCTTGACATATTTCAGTGATAACTTTTCAATACGACCAAACCTTTATTGTCCACACTTTGTGGACTTTCTCACAAATGGGCCCTACAAGGCAAATTATGTGGTACCTAAATGTACTACAGAAGCCTATGTGGACAACCTTCAACCAGGTTTTGCATATTATTGATTATTATGGATGCACAAATCATTTTATGGACTGGACAAAGTCATTTAATTTATGTATCCCAGACTAGGAAACACAGTTTGTGAATTATTCGGTGCAGGCTGAAGAATAAACACAGCATCCAAGATTTCAGCCCATTTGATCAGCTAATGAAATGAGTCTTAATTAGCTCAAGATACCACAATAGCTCCTGATTGTGATCAGCATGACGTTAAAGGTCATTTCCCTGACTCTTTTCTTACAAAATCCACTCATCAGTCTGCATGACAATCAGTATTTTTAATCATCATTATGGACGTTTTCATCAATCTAATGAATTAATGTATTATACTGTTATCAGCAAAGGATATTAAGTAAACAACAACAACAAAACGTCAACACTCACCTTGATGATAGCCTCCAGCTCATCGGGAGTGACACAGGAATGGGTCTGTAGAAACAAAGCCTTCTCCAGGGTGATGCTGGTCTTCAGGTGTCTCTCATATGGCATCTCCAGGGCCTTGAATGCCAGACCTCCACAAATCAGGTAGAGGAGCACCACGATGAACACTGCAAGCACCGTCTTCCACTTCATCACCGAGTGCAGGGCTGCTGCGGTC
Organism: Paraplagusia blochii; assembly: GCA_016785265.1. Lineage (NCBI taxonomy): Eukaryota > Metazoa > Chordata > Actinopteri > Pleuronectiformes > Cynoglossidae > Paraplagusia > Paraplagusia blochii. The sequence goes on along the minus strand of JAFBJS010001287.1, from coordinate 234,668 downwards.
GAGGCGTCCCAGTTTGTGTCCATGCTTGCCACCACGCTCGCAGAACGGGAGGAAATGGACAGACGAGGCAGCGGACAGTGACCGTTGGCCTTTGGGTCGCAGCCCATTGGGTTCTGCATGGTGGCGACGCTGGCCTGGACCAGGCTGGACTTCACCATACCAGGCTGAGCCTTTTTGGGCGGGACCAAGTTGGTCTGAACAGCCACTGAGGAAGGAGTGATCAATAGAGATAAATCCAGAGTTGGTCATAGGTACAGGGCAGGGGGTAGAATATAAATACCTTGTTTACTAAAGTCTAATCAAAGCTTGACCCTCCATCGTGTCAGCAAAATTGATTATCCTGAAGCAGTGCTGGGACTTCACCTATGTCAACTAAGGATTTTGTACCAGGATCAACCTGCCTTTGCCATAGTGTTGTAACTATAATGACTTGTCATTGCAAATCAGATTTTCTGTGTCAGTTGCGAACTAAGTTGTGAGCATTGAAAAAAATCTCTGCACATACTTCATTCCAGTTAGTGGTATGAATCAATTATGCACTAAAGTTCGTAACACATGGTTTAACATGGAAATTAAGAAAATCTGGCTTTTGTAAATGTAAGTATCTTAACACAGCATTCTAACCCAAAAATATTAGGAAAGATTGAAGTAGTTTTAATGCCATAGCGCCACATAGTGGTCATGGCAAGTGTATAAATCGGGAAAAATAAAACCCTGTTGAAGGTTATTCTGTAATTCATTCAGCCAGCACTAGAGTACTATGGAAAGCGTTACAAGAAGCAACTCTTTTGCAACATTGACTCCACTGTATAGAGATTAGATAAACACAACGTCCATTTTAAAGTTTGACCCTCGCATTGATTTCAGATAGTGTAGAAAGCTGACTCTTGGTTGTGTGGTAAGTGAAGCCATCATTTAGAAAATCTGTGACATTTTTTGTCATTAAGTTTGAATTTTCAATAAAAATGTGCCTGGTAGCTCAGCAGAAGAATTGAGTATCGAATGGTTTATTCTTTTGGATTTATAGACATAAATCCAAATAGATAATAGATATTGCTTGGGTCTGTCTATCTATTCTTATAGTTTGGTAGGTTTCATGAGCTATTTGAGAAGCTTTTCAAAGTGCGTTAAACTTCAATTGTACTCAACAAAATGTCATTGTTTACGTTAACTTAAGTACGTTATACCATTTTAGAAAGCATGAAAGAGATAACATTGAATTCACCCCAATGGTTCCATCCCTTCTTAATGTACAGCCTATGAGCTTGATAAGATTCAATTTTTGTAATGGACAATAACAGAAGAGTAAGTGCCACTCCCTGTCATTGGCTTCTGGCCGGATTTTATAATAAATTCACGTGCGTTGCCATGGTAGGTCAACCATGAAGCTGCAGCAACAAGCGGCCAAATTTAGATTCCCTTAATGTATATGAGGCACTTTGGAGGCTATTCAAGAGTAGCCGCCTTCACCTCCAACCTCCAAGTCTTTCACAGAGAATGACATGCCTCTGAGCCATGGCTGCAGCTGGGTATCTACTATGATGTAACTCTACCAGGAAGGAATATGAATAAGGTTTGTTCAAGCAGACACTGGTTAGTTTGATGGGATGGTGTTACTGTAAAGATGTTTTAACATAAACAAACAAACAACAAAAACACACACTGGGACACAATATGTCCAGCGAGGATGAGACACCATCCTGATGGGCCAAGGACATCATGGGAGTGTTTAACCCTCAGTCACAATGCTGTAAATCAGTCGTTTAATGTCTCTGTCTGCACAGGTGAATCAATAACAACAAAGTGATGTCACCAGATTAGAAAACCTACAAAACGGACGCTTTTAATTTACAGTTTAGGTCCTTTATGGGCGGTGGCCGGCTATTTTTAGAGCGTGACATGACTTGAGCCATAAAAAGACTATAACTCCACGGTGATATCTGCTACATCATTAGTTGCAGTCCGTGTGATAGATTAGGCAGAAGATGCGACTGGTACAATAATTGCAGTTTTGGACCGCATCCATAACTGGTGTGGAGTAGGACCAGTTACAGAGTAATTGCTTTTCAAGTCCTCCTCTGAATTAGTGTAACTGAATATATCAGCTGACCAGGGCTGGAGGCTGAGTGAGAATAAAGCACAGTGAGAAGGCTATAAGCTGGGTTTTTGATTAATACTAGCAGAAGCAAAACTATAATTAGCATAATTTAGCTTCAGTTTCATATTTCCCAGGCTGCACAGAATTCATCTCGGAAAACCTTTTTCAAACCACTGATGCTGCATCTTATTGATTTTTGCAAATTTAATAAGGCTATTCATCCTACAGTATGCTTACGACATCTCTTCTACTCCCCACATATAACATGTCTGGGCATACGCCTTGTTAAATGGGTCAGGAAGTACAGGACAGCACCAGGAACTAGGGTCTACGCATTTATACATCTAAAAAAAGGAGACGTATTAGAGGGTTTTTAGTGTCAATGCCAGAAATTGTAATTCCTCGGACGTGTTTCAAAAGCTAAATGGAATACTTAAATTCAAAATGTTACATTCTGTTATATTCTCTATTATCTTTCTCTAAAGTCTTATAACGTGAGCATGTTTTTTTTAAAAGTTGTCTTCTACAAGCCTATTACAACTGACACTTTTAATTCTTAAAAGTTTTTTAAGAACTAAGAAAATAATTTTATTGTTGTTGTTGTAAGATTTTTTTACTCAAATGTCAGTCAGTCCAAGTACTTATTTCTGATTTGTAACACTGACGAGAGTATAAATATAAATATTAAAATTAAAATGGTGATTGCCCACAGTGTTGACAACACCTCTGCCGTAGAGATCATATCACTGGGAATATGTTGTAAACATTGGAATTCGAAAGTAGAGTAAATCTGTTTTAGTTCACGTTACGTTGAAGGCATTCAATTCCCACACTGAGGCTCAGAATCCAGCGTTAAGCAAAAGGTTTTTTTCCCGGCAAAAAAGGGAAAACAACCTTCAAAACAAGAGCTTTGAAGAACTGCGATTCAAGCGCGTTGGTCTGAAACACAATTCAGACCAACGCAATCACAAATCCGATGCTTTGTGTTATCCTGAATAGGCCATTACAGAGAATGTTTGGGGCTTTTTTTGGAGGAGGAGTTAATAAACTGCATATTATTTAATTTCCTGAAAAAATATCTGATTATTTTAAGTTTTTTTTTACCACAAAACAACGGTAGATATGTTTTAGTTACTACCACCCTTCTATTTCTACTCTACTTTTATTTTAAAATCATCTGACGTTTCCGGTTTACCGCTGATATTTCTGTGTTTTGACGAAAACAGCGGTGCTGCTGCCATTCGCAGCTGAGCACATGAATAATAGAGAATAAGGGTCCACTCCCTGCTGCCAGATCTTGTGTCGTTCCGGTAAATATCGTGATGAAAATTCTAAATGAAATGACCCATGAATTGTCCATAATAATTCAATTAATCTCATGTTAAAATTCCATATTAACGTACATCATACAAAGGGGAGAGAAGTAAAATTATTTTGATTATTCTCGTTAGAATATTATCGATAATAAAGCAGCTACAGATCGATAGCTACCCCAAGTTGCCAGCCAGAAAACAAAACTGTATTTACCTTGTTCCGGGTCCCAGTTAACTTGTTTTCTCGGGTTTTCTATTGGAAATTTCATCTCGGTATTTGTTTGTAATCAGAGTGCAGAGAAAGAATGAACGGCACCAATCAGGAAAACAATTAAAAAATAAAATAAAAAAAACACGGAATTAAATCAGTAGAAATCCCTGTCACCCATCTTCATGGCCATGTTTTCATGGGTTTGGGTAAAACATGTGTGAGGAAAAAATCGCATTGTCTGCATCTGCTGTACCCCCACCTCTCCCTCTCTCTCTCTCTCTCCTCCTCCTCATTTGGACACGTGGTGATCGCCTGACAGACTGAGAGACTTCTGAGACCTTTCCCTGGGTGTGAAAACGCTCTGTGTCCAGACCATATCCAACCCCAGTGTCTCTCACACACACAGGGTCCAGTAAAGCCCCGCACCCTGTGTCCAAAAACGGCAACTTTACCCACGGCAGCCGGAACAACGGGGAAGGATGCTTGCACCTCCCTTTCATCCCCGAGAGCTCACCATACTCCACCTACCTTCACTACAGATGGCTGGATGAATCATAAATTGTTCAAAAATACACGTTAACATGTGTGATTGTTTGAAGGATACTCACTTCTGAAGGCTTTTGCTTCATCCAAAGCTGAATTATCTCCTCATCGTTTGGGAGCCGGTCGATGTGTAACCGGCATGCAGCGCTCAGCATCATTGGTAGAACTAGAACATGACATCATCCACATATGGGAAACCCTGCATTATTTATGGCCACTGACAGATAAAACACTACATATACTTAATTTCTCTCAGTATCTGTTATTGTACAATGAGGTGTTTGCATATATAGTAGACCAGGACACACTTCACTGCACACGGGGCTTTTAAGGCATTAATATTAATGACCACAACAGGTCAAAAACAACGGCTCTCATGTTCACTTTCACCGCTAAGTCTCACATTCTATATTTGTTATACACATACAAAAAAACAAGTAATTATTTGACCAATATGGAGAACATTGCTCAGATCATCTGCACCTGTGAGGTATTGTTGTGTCTGTTATTCAGGTCTTATGTGGTACCTTACTTAGACTTTACCTTGAGTACTCATTCTTAGCATTACACAGTAATAATGCACACCAATACTCTCCACCACACTATCTGCCATCCATCTGTCTATCTTTGCATGAATCCATCTATTTAAACAATGTCAAATCACTGGACACTTGGGAAAATATTACCTTTTATTGACCTTTTTATGAACTAATTGACTTTATTGACTAGCTAATTATTTAAAAATTGTCTTCTATGTCATATATACATTATTACTCTTTGGCTAGCATTGGCCAATACATAGCATTGGCCATCTACATGCCAATGTTTAAATAAATTGCACTGTATTGTTAGATAGACAGACAGACGGAGGGACAGATTGATTGATTGATTGATTGATTGATTGATTGATTGATTGATGTTAATGCAATAGGTCCAAAAGACATTTCAGCTTATGTTTTAACTCACTGTATAGTTGGTCCTCATCAACTGTGTAAATAAGTTAAACCAGAGTAAATAGAGTACTGTGTGTGTAAATGGCACATAGCATTGCAGACCATTGCAATGAGACATGTGTAGTGTATTTTTATATTTTACCAGATTTTATTGTTTACTGTGAGAAAACTCATTTTGCAATCTTCATTTTTTTTCCTCTGTACTTTACTTTGACCCAATAACACCACAGCACATCCATTGTATTGTTTCTGGCTTACATAGCAGTAAGTTCTCTCTAAATCTGATTATAAGTAGCCTTGCCAACAGAGCAATAGAATTATTAACGTTGCCAATACTGTGTCTTATGAACAGGATATTTTTAGTTTTAATCAGATGTTCTTTTAGCTGTGCTGTGTCCTACATTGTTTTCCACATTGTTGATTACTCTGTGTGATGTGATGCCTTATCTAGAGTACATCTTTTACAAGGAAATGTAAAAGAAATTCTAAGAAGGGACCAAACCTAATTAATTCACACAGCCATTTTGTTCTGCTGCGGGAAACAAATCCTGTTATAAAAACTATTTTATAATACGATTTCTTAAGACTTCGAGTGTTGAATGTAAATATTATTACATAATTTACCATCAGGTTTCAACTGTGACTCCTTAACCTGACAATTAGATGACAAATGTGTGAAAATGTTTTTTTTGTCTTTTTTACTATGTTCTCAAAGCTTGATAAGCGTATAGCGAGTTTTAATGTGAATTAAATGTAATAATAATGTACCAATCTGGTGCGTATTATTGTTCTGTCGGTTACTGGTGTACCCGCCCTGCGTCCTTACGCCTTTGCGTGATGACGTCAGCAGCCGTAGCAACCGGCATGGCGACGAAGAAGCCTCGCTTAGCGTCGCCTCTGCTTATGTGTTAGCTTTAGGGTTTGTTTGTTTTTTTTACACTGTCTTCCCCGCGTAGACGAGAGTTAAAATGTTTACTGTCGCGCACACTGTGATTTTCGAATGTAAGAGTTTTTTGCCGTTGGTCTCGGGGAATATTTACGAGGAAAATGGGATACGCTGAGTTTGACATCAATATGGAATCGAGAGCAGGTATGAAAAAAGCTAATCGCCATAGCGAGTAAACCAATGATTTACAGTTTTAGCTGATACTTTCACGTTTTACTTTATATTATTATGTCAATTCGATTTGTTCCAATATTTTATATCCCAAGTGGGTCTGCGTCAACTGGGTTCCTATAAAGCGAATTAAACTATTTACAGTATGATGAGAAAAGGAAGCAATAATATCGTCCTGACAGTGTCTTCTTGACAGACTCTTCGTAGGAGGGGGATTTTATTTCAATAAATATATAACGTTCTTTCTTTTACTATAAAGGCTTTAGTTTATCTTCAAATAATATCTGTGAATCAGTTTTCTTAAAGGAGAATGCGTTTATACGTGTATTTTAAAGCGTTTCGAAGAAATAATGACTCATCATTATACCTTATAATTCACAAGCTTTTTATTTGTGTCATGATTAAATACAAATACCCATTTTGTGTATGTGTGACCCACTGTACAACTTGTTCACTCTCTGGCAGATATTGACAGGTTTTACTAGGTTTAACATGTTCAAACCCCCTTATGTTTACTGTAGGGAGTGTGTCATCTGGACTGGGCTCCAGTTCTGGAAGGAGAGCACAGACATTGAAAAGCAGCTGTAAGCTTCTCCATTTACAGTATCTGTGTGGTTTTTTTTTAAATATTCTTTTGTGGGGGTTTTTTGTTTTTAATATTGTTTTATCTCCTTCATTTTCAGCTTTCTGTACGAATTCTGCCAGCAAGTTGACACAGTCCATTGTTAGAGACCACATGGTGTCTCATTACAGAAAGGTTTACTCAGCCAAAGGTGAGACAAGGAATTGACATTTAATATTCTTCTTCTTCTTCTTCTTCTTCTTCTTCTTCTTCTTCTTCTTCTTCTTCTTCTTCTTCTTCTTCCTTTTTCTTCTTTTTCTTCTTCTTCTTCTTCCATCAATCTCCTCTTTGGGCGTGATCATTTAATATTTAATAACATTTAATATTTTTATTAATATTATGATTCGATGGTGCACTAATAACAAACTCATGCAATATTATGATTTGATGGTACACTAATAACAAAGTCATGCAATAAATGTCATGTGCTTATTTTTTTTCTACAGCTGCCATTGATAATTCAGTGCCCAAAAGCCTGGTACACAGTGTGAAGTGTAAGTACACAAGAATTTATGAACTAAAAATTTGAGTGACATGTCTTTTGACTCTCGGTTCACACTCTTCTTTTATGTGGCCTATAAATACACTTTCATTCTGTAGCCTTATTGAAAGGGACTGCATGTTAAAGATCTGACCTCTTGTAACTGTTTTCCAAGAGGAGGAGCTTGCTCAGCAAAACTCAGCTGTCTGTAAACACCGTGGTGGTGTTGAATAGTGAGTTATCAAATGACGATTATTGATCAAACACAGATTGAGATGAGCTGAAATCCAATGTGTGCTACTGCTCCACCACTTAAAGGCGCTATCAAGTGTCTCAGAGCCATGGAAACAAGTGGTGGGCAATTCTACCGATGGACTCCATCTGTGCAGGAAACAGACTGGCAGCACAGCTTCTGAGAACGTGTGAGGAGAACATGCAGATATAGCAGTTGTTCTGCACACCTACATTACAGTGTCAAATACTTGGATGTCACTTAAGAACATAATTAAATACTTCTGATCTATTTTTTTTTTCATTTTTCTTGGAACTGTAAACAAGAAACATTGAAGTGCTTGTGAAAGTAAAAGAAGCATAAACTTATTAAACACTGTACATTTTCATTACTGGTCAGCTGCTCTGGCAATGCATAGCTACAACAGACACTGACAGCAGCCTTGACAGCAGTTGTGCTCACTAATGCAGTCTCCAACATCACATTTAGGTCCAGGATGCAGCTCCTCTCTAATGCATACTGTAATGTCATCCTCTTCCTGTTAATACACCAAAGTACTTGACCGTCATGTAGCTCACAGTGAAGTGCTGTTAGTTTGTTCCCTGAGGAGAGCATTCCACTAATTAAAGATTATTATATGAAACGAGGTTCACACAGCCAGAAAAGTGACGAGAATTATGGAACAGTCTGATGAAAATGTGCATGTAACACATTATGTTCTTAATGAAGTGATGTATCATATACATCTTTAGCTTGGGTTCATATTTAACAAGCTGCTGGAAACACTTGGAAGAGGTTTTGACCCACAGTTAAATAGCAAAAATGAAGCTGTTGTAAAACTTTAACAGGGGCAAATCCTTTATATTTATCTTGTTTGGTGTGTTATTGGGATCAAGATCTGGAAGACTCGAGATATGTCCCTAATGGTCAATCACTTCATTTGTTTTCAAAAACAGTACTATTGGTTGTTTGGGTTTTTTGACATGGTGGGTTGAACTGCTAAAAGTGGAAGAGTGGTTGTGTAGGAATCTTCTTTTCCTTTCGGCTTGTCTCTTTTCTCAGGGTTTTCTACAGTGTGTCAACAATGGTCCTCGCTCCCTGTCCTCTGTATCATCAACTCTTACTTCAACTACCTCCATGTCCTCCCTCACTGCATCCATCAATCTCCTCTTTGTCTCCTACTTGTTAGCTGCATCTCTAGGATCATTCTTCTACTAATGTTTCCACTGTCCCTCCTCTGAACATGTCCAAACCATCTCAATCTGGCTTCTCTAGCTTTTTCTCCAAACCTTCCTGTCTGCATGGTCCCTCTAATCACCTCATTCCTGATCCTGTCCATCCTTATCTCTCATAAAGAGAATCTCAGCATCTTTAACTGCTCCACCTCCAGCTCTGTCTCTTGTCTTCTGCCTATTCCTAGTGTCTCTAATCCATCCATCATGGCTGGTCTCACAACTGTCCTGTAAACCTGTCCCTTCACCTTAGCTGACTCTCTTCTATCACAGATCAATCCTGACTCTTTTCTCCAGTTGTTCCATCCTGACTGTACTCTATTCTTCACCTCTCTTCCACAATCTCCACTGCTCTGAACATTCATTATCCTCTATACATCGAGGTATAATCAGTGACTACTAAGGACCAAAATGTTCCTCACCTATCACAGCGCAACTATCAAAATGTGCACGTTTAGAACAACAGGTATGCCAGATATCGGTAAAGTTCAATACCTTATATTATATTCATACAGATAAGTTTGATCAGGGGCAAGTAGTGAAATTTATCCCAGTGGTGCATAGTAGTACTCAATATTGTTAATATCATTGCAGTGGCGATGAACCTGTGAATACTTGATGTCCTGTTCTCAGCTGATAGGAGTAAACGTTGGTGATGTAACCTGCTGCTGTGTTTACTTTTAAGAACCACTGTGTTGAACATAAGAGAATTTCTCTTCTGCAGACCTTAGTTCTATCCAGTGGTTATTTTAGTTTCTGTTTTCTTTCACTCGGCCTACACCAGTACGTCCATTGTGCTCTGACCGTGCCACTGGATATTGTCTCTTGTCCACCATTCTTTTTAAACCCTAGCTATGCTAGTTATGCGTGGGAATCCCAGCAGCTCAGCACTTTTTTTTTTTAAATCTGCATGGCCTACTGTCACCGACATCCATAAAATGTTCAAAGGCCTTTAATTATACTTCCTACTTTTATTTGATGCTCAGTAAGAATGTCAGCAGAGGGTAGAAATGTTTGTGTTGCAGACACGTAATTAGGATTTGAGATACAATCTGCGATAAGAAGTCTAGTGTCCCTATTGAAGTGGTGTATTCATGTTGCTTACCTGCTTGCAGACAATGACCAAATCAAACTGGATCGTGCCAGAAAAAGCAGTCGTCCGCAGTCGGCTCGTTCTCTCCCACAGAAGAACAGCCGAACCCTTGTCTCCCCAGCCCAGGTGTAACATCACTGCAGTCCAGAAAACAAACATACAGCAATATAATATATCATTTGATATCTAACTTCAGAAATGTTCATTTTTAGAGCAGACTATCCATGCAGTATGAGGATGGCAGATATCCCTACTCGAGGAGCTCCATGGTCTCAAGCCCAGGATTCAGCACCTCCTTTCACGTGAAGGACATCGATTATCCGTCCCATAAACCAATCCTTCCTCATCACACTCGTCCCGCATCACAACAATTAAACACCCGCCATTTGGAGGCAGCTCTGGTCAGAAAGCAGTCAGCTCTTTCCCTGACAGCTTCCGGAGGTCGGAGCTGCCACAAATCCTTCCAGGACCCATTCCAGAAAACATACAGTGGAGACCTGCTGCAGAAACACTCGCAGAACTTTACACAAGACAAACCTTTCACTCCAAAAACACTGAAGTCTGACAGGAGTTCATACCTGGAGAAGTACCGCTTCTACAGAGCACCTAGCAGGAAACCCGCTCAGGACCACAAAACCTCTGAACACGACACAAATACTGAAAGGTAATAGTTTCTTTACTTGGAAAATTGTTGGGTTTTTTTTTTTTTGCTTTTTTGGGTTTTATACACTTTGTCTCTGCAGCACAAAACCTATGGAATTTACACAACATCTTGATGAGCCATCTCAGGTGAGAGATTTCAGAAGAAACTGTTCTCCCTCCTGGCTCAGTGCTCCACTACAACTGCAACTGTACAATGGTATTAAATCTCACCTTTCTTTTTACTCCACTCTGTCCTTTGAAGGGATTTATTTCACAACAAGATTGGTTGGAGGAGGAGCTGAATGGCACATATTTTTTAGCATCCAGACAGCATGGCAAATTGAACAGGAGCAGAGACTGTTCACTCTTTGTCCCCTCTACCAGGTAAAAGTGTGAAATGAAAATGTTATCATTTTGAGAATCTCAGTGTCTTATGCATAGTCTTTCTTCTAGGGTGTCACCAGACTTTGATAGATCTGACCTAATGAGGAAAGTAAATGCAGAGTAAGTTTTCTATGCCTGTGTCTAATCACTGCACAGCTCTGAAATCATGATACATGGCCACAGATAGTGTTTCTACACTAAAAAAGAATTAACCACATTAATGTCTCATCAGGGAAGAAGAACTAAAATACTTGGAATTCATTTCTGCTGTAACAGAGGACATCTTGACCAGGAGTTTTATTTCTGACCGGTATGTTGCTGCTATTGGGATCAAATTTGTGACATAAAATATATATATATATACTTCAATAAAATGCTTGTTTTTTTTCACAAGGGTCATAGAGCGAGTGATGAAACGCCACATATATATGAATCGGCACCAGCTTGATGAGGTGAGTAGAAAAATAAAATGTATTCTTAATATAAGTTTTATTTTGTTGACTTTTTAGATCCATTATGGGTTATGTGACGATTATTTTTATGACGCTTGAAATGTCGTTTTAGGATAAAATGCGCCATCTCCTGGCCGTGCTGCGTAAGGACTTTGAAGAGCCATCCAGCACAGCTAACTCCAGAACAGGTGTTGATAAATGCACTGACCTTGTAGATTCACTTCTACCCTACTTGATGTCAGAGGAGAACCGAGTGAAGACCAAAGATGATAGCGAAACCATCTCATCACTGAATAAACACAGCGGTTCTCCATATTCCACCGAGGCCTTATCAACTTCCACACCACTACAGTCTACTGAAAAGGCAGCTTCATCCAAAAACACAAACCAATCTAATCAGGAAAGTGACAGTGAGGAAAAATCCAATGACTCTCCTCAGCCCAGTGAGAGTATTTTGGAAAGTGAAGTCAACGAGGAGGAAGTGCAGAACAATGTTATTACTACGACCGAAACAAGTGGATTAGTCAGCACTGAAAACCAGCAAGACAGCCCTGTTGCCAGTGAAGAAGGTTCTCAGCAAGGTCGAGTGGAGGTCTCAAGTCATGGACAATCTTCAGAGGTCGAAGATCTTGGGAAACATTTATCCGAGTCTCTTCATGTGTCCAGTGCTACCTTCACCAATGAGAACACCACCAACGACCAGTGTGAAAATACAGACGATTCTGCCAGTGATGACGAGTTTTAATTTAATTTTTATTTTTTTGCTTTGTTAACCACAAGGTGTGAACTAAATAATTTCCTGAATAATTTAACCAGAATAGCTTTACAAGTTTCTAGTATATTTTTAAAGCAAAAATATTTAAACAAAGTATTTTAATTTTACTTTTTTTGCATCATGTCTCTGCCCAGTTTAGCACTGCCCTGCGTTTAGTGTAATTTCTTTGGAGACTTAAGCACTGATGAACGCGAGGTTAATGTAGTGGTTATGTTTAGTTGGAGTTTCTTTGCAGTGTTCCCAGTTTGGCTTGTTGTGTGTGATGTACTGTAGCTTAGTTTACAGATTCCTCGAAAATATATTTTTATAGTCAAACTCAAACACTACATGACATTTGCCTCTGACCTGATGTAGCCATTCTAAAATGTCCATGGACTGTCTTTACAATAGCAATATATTTTCTATTCTTATCACTATTTTGTGTCTGCTGCTTCCTTTAAAGCACATTAGCATTGGTTTCTGGTTAAATTATAGAACGAACAGTCTATGATTCAGTGATGTTGGATCACACAAGATTTGCACTGTCTTCAGTGTGTTACTACACAACAAACACATTGACATAAATTAATACAATTCTGCTTATATAAGTTAAATTAGCAATGTACAGACTGGAGGGTTTTTTAAGATTACAGGTCCAAAATCTGATAATCATTTTTTCGGGCAATTTATTTTTACCCAACTTACTTGGTTAAATCTTGCCACTTCACCTGGCTCTATTCTTCAATTCACAAATATCTGAATCAAACAACTGTCTTTTACCAGGTGATGTGTCCATTTAATGCTCACAGCACAGGAAATGGTTAATATACTTTCATTATAAATGCTTTATTTTTTTAGACTAAAGGATATTTTGTGAGTATTGAATGTCAAGTATTTTGGGAAATATTTGATAATAAAATATTACCTTTTGCTGAGGTCCCTCCTTACAACAAATGATTATTTCCTCTCTGCTAACGCGTGCCTTTGATTAGCACTGACAAACATCACTGACAAAGATGAAAGTCGCATTTTGTAAAAAGCTAAAAAGGAACGAATCCAGTGTAGACAATCAAAACAATGGGCTGTTCTAAACAATCCCAAACATCAATATGATGAGAGATGGAAATAAAGAAAATGAGGGTGAAATAGGGACAGAAGAACAGGGTCAGTCCCAGAGGAGGAAGAACAAGAAGACAATGATGCAACGTTGCCCACGTCAACTGCAATCAGACACAATCAACAACCCTCCTGCCATTAAACCTCCAATATCCAGTTCACTGTGTTTTCCCCATAGCGTGATTGGATCATGCAGTTTGGCAAATCCTGTTCGTCCGTCAAGTTGACCCAGTCCGTCGTAGACCACATGAAGTCTCATCACAAAAGGGTTTACTCAGCTAAAGGTGGGTCACATGATTATTTATACATAAACATTACTGTGTATTGTGCTTACTTGTTTACTTCCTTCTGCAGCTGTTGTTGATACCTCGGTTCCCAAAAGCATGATACAAAAATGTAAGTACATCATAATAATAGCAATTCAAAATATGATCATTGTGCACTTTGTTTTAAATTTCCAGTAAAGTACTTTTAATCTTTTATGTTGATGCTTTTTGTACTATGAAACCAATGACAGATGGACAAAGAAAAAGGGATCATTTTTCACAGAAGAGCACTACAACCTTTTGCTCCTCGGCACAAGTAAGGCATCAAGGAATTGTTCTGACTCAGTAACTGGGTTTATATGTGTGTCATTTGTCAATTACCATGTGTGCTTACTCATTTCAGAGCCAACTGTCCATGCAGAATGATGAAACCTATCTTTGTTTGAGGTGTCCCCTGGACTCCAGCCCAGGACTCAGTCCCTCCTTTCTCCCTCCTGTCTATGAGTCCAGTAAACTGGACCATAACCGTCACACTCCTCAGAGGTCATCGTTGCACAGAAAGCAGTTGACATGTTCACCTTTGGTTTCAGAAGGTCAGAGCTGCTGCAAGACCTTCCGCGGTCCTGGTCAGAACACACCCACCAAAGACATGTTTCAAAAATACTCTGAAAATTTCACAACGAAAAAGCCTTTCACTCCTCGGATCCTGAAGTCCAGCCAGAATTCGACCATTCAAAACTATCGCTACTACAGGGGCCCACGTAGAAGGCTCCCTCCAGACTGCAGTGACTCCAACCTGACGCATCGGGAAAACAATGACACAAGGTTTTTTTCAGGAGATTAAATACAACTCATTTCGTACATGAAGCAGCCGTGCAATCGTTTTGATACCTGTCCATTTGTTTTCAATGCAGCACCAAAAACAAAGAGCGCACCCAGGAAGTAGATGTGACATCACAGGCAATTTTTTAAATATTTATCTATAAAATTAAACACAGCAAAATAGCATTTATCTTAAAAGAAACCTGACAAGTGTAACTTTAAATTATTTATATTTTTACTTGTTCTAAAGGGATTTATTACTGAACATGAGTGGTCTGAGGATGAAGTAAATGTTACCTATTTATCACCGCCCGGACAACAAAGTCAAGGAAAAACAAGCAATGACCGTTCCAGCTGTAACCCTACATCCAGGTATACACACAGAATACTTTCCTGGTAATTATGGTACCTTGTAGGTACTGGTCTAAATTCAACCTTTTTGATTGTAGGCCACCAACAGAAAGAAGTAAATCCCCCATACTGGAAACAATATTTGCAGAGTAGGGCACTTATTCCTTCATATTTTTTAAAGTTCTGTTTAAATAGCGAAAACTTTGTTAAAATAATTAAATAATACATGGTAACTGTAATAATAATCAATGTTTGCTAATATTAATAAATGTTTGCTAGGTAAGCAAACATAACAAAACCCAACTATTTTTTTCACTAATGTTACTAGCATTTTTTAATCCACTACAGGCAAGAAGAAGAGTTGAAGTATCTTGAATTTATATCTGCTGTAACCGAAGATATTTTATCCAGGACTCACATTTCTGACAGGTTTGTCCATGTTTCACTGCCTCGTACATTCACTATTTTCTTTTTATATAACTGTCCTTGTTTTCCCTAAGATCCCTAGATTTGGTGATGAAACGCCATTTTGACATGAACCAGGACAAGCTTGATGAGGTGAGACCGTGGCAAAAATGTAGACTCTGTTTTACAAGACTCATGACTGAACGCTTAACTGCGTTATTCCTTCTTTAGGGGAAAATGCACCATCTGCTGGCCGTCCTGCGTGAGGATTTCAAAGAGGCAACCGACAACCAGTCAAACCATTGACTCTCTCGACACATCGAGTCAGGACTGAAGAGCATAGGACAGTAATCAGGATGAATTGATGTGTTATTGGTAAATGGTTAGTGGCTATTTGGCTCAGTCTTAGTAATGTCCGAACAATTAAATTAACGATTTTACAGAATTTCACTGTATTTATTTATTTTATTTTAACAGATATAAAGTGATAATGGCGTTGGATTTTTTTTTTAAATCTATCTTCATTTCAATATTCAACTACATATTGTAAATTTAGCCATAGCCTTATAGTCAATAACTAGTAACGTTTGGCCACAAAATCCCAAGGTAGATAAAACTTTACTCCTGAGTTGTTTCATGGGTTTTAAAATTATTTTAACAGGTGCAAAAACATGTATTTTAAACACAGAAATATCGACCTTTTAAATGTATTACATTAAACGTGACGAAGAGCCAGTATTTTGACAAGTCAACTAAACAATTACAGGTGGCGCAGTGACGCAACCCAGCCTTGATGCGTCAACAAATGTCAACATTTCGAGTCGTGTTAGGAATTCCAGCTGGAGGGACTCAGAAATGGCAGATATCTTCTGAAGTGTGCTGATATTTTTTATGTGTGTCCATTCTACAGCTGTCAGGGGAAGCAACAGGTAAACAGACAGGTCAGCTCCAGGCAGCTGTCTGTCGTCTCTCCCATTTCTACCATTTTCACTGCCAGGCATTCCTGCCCTCTGATGTCATGACTCGTGAAACCCCTCTGTATCACTGCGCCACCGAGGCACAAAAGTACTTTTTTTCACCGACATGCCTTGTGAATATAGGAGGAAATTTTAAGTAGACACATTATAATATTTTTATGCTTCACAGTGCACTTATTTAGTGATTGAAAAAGCGTTTATGAGCGCGTGCTGAAAATATAGTTCCGCGGATGAAGACGGAATCCACTTGTTGCTCTCCAAGCCCAGGAAGTAAAACACGTTTGGAACTTGAGTGAACTGTCCGACTGAGGCATGGAGTGCTGCTGGAGCGCTGTCCTACGAACTATCTGTGGACAAATTAAAAACCGTATATCGCAGTAAATATTCCAAGGGTCCCTTTACAGACTTCTATGGTGGTATCCCGAAGGACTTAATACATGTTGGACTACGTCGCCGCACCTGTTGGAGACAGGGAGCCATTCTTTACCACCAAAACATTCACCGGCGACGTCAGCTTCCCAAGGGTGTCGTCTATTTGCTGGAAAGTAAGTTAGCATGGTAGCAATAACGTTGTATTATTGCTATTACTGTGTTTTTACACGACAACTCGACTGGTATTAAGTCAGAAACGCGTTCTTGGCTGTAAATGCTTTTCAACGAATCGTGTTGTGAATGTGTGTCTGCTTTGTTTGTTGTTACAAAGTGTTATTTATAGTTGGTATTGCCTGCAGTTAGCCATCTACTGAGACTGACTGTTTCGGCACTGATTTGCTAGCGTTTATTTACCGGGAGGAATTGGAGGTTACAACCAGTACGTAGGATGAAAAGTCTGGTAAAAAGTTGATACACATTTCCGTAAAATATAGTGTGAATTTAAAGTCTTTAAAATGCATCCGCTGATTTATGACTTTTTTAAAGAACATTTTGTATAGAATTAGGAAAAAACGAATGTCTTACTCATGTCTTTATTGTCTTAACTCTGTTTTAATTCAATTAATGTCACTGTTAATGTTTTAGAAGAAAAGCTGTTTTTAACAGATATTTATTAAAAATGTACATTTTAAGAAATGTATAAAACAATGATCTAGTTAGAAAAAATATATTTTTGACTAAAAGATTGACTTTTATCCAACTTAAAAATGTTCTTAAGTGGTGCTGACCCATTTGTTTATTTAGGTGAAATCTTGTGACATATTTTCTCTTGACTTTCAGATTTGTCTGCAATGATGAACTCTATAACATTTAACAAACGTTTGGGTGGACACAGAGGAGGGTAATCTCTAAGGACCAAGTAAAAACTTCCAATTGTGAAGAAGTGTTTAAAACATGCCCTTGCCATTTGGCTTCAAACTCAAAAGGACCAGAAGGTATACGGTTTCAAGCAAGAGCTGTCTAGTCACTCGGATCCAGCAGCTCAATGGAGATTTTGTTGAGTTTACACTTTCAGTGGAGAGCACCGGGCAGGAATGTTTAGAAGCAGTTGCCCAGAGACTGGAGTTAAGAGATGTAAGTAATGTCTGCATACAACAAGTGCTGGTTGTTTCTTTCACCAACTTATTAAGAGAGATTTTTTTTCCATCTTGTTTTGTTACTAATTGAGTACTAAAAAGCTGACCATCAGAATGCAAGATGGTTGTTTAAATATATTATTTTTGTTAAAACAATTTATTTTTGTTATGCCTACTATATCATTGGGATTTTAATTCAGAAAATTCTAGACTTTATGTCAGGCAAGAGCAATCTAAAGGCCAGGGGGCAGATGCTGCCTGCTTAACTTTGTAATCCTTTGCAAACCAAACTTCAAATAAGTCGCTTTTAATACAAGAGTCTGCTGAGTGCAATGTACTGTGATATTCAGCCTTTGTTCTCACTACAGATTCCCATTGCAAAAAACGCTGTGTTTTATCATTTTAGTCTATATGCAAGACATTTCAGTTATCTTAGTTCACATAAACACTCCATCTGTCTCGTTCTAAACTGGCCCACCGTCTAGCTTAAGGACCAATTGTGGCCCGCGAACCAAAGTGTTTGCCAACCCTGCTTTATGTAATTACATCCATGTAAGTCATAGATATAGGTTTTGGTGTTGTAATACACTAACTGTTGCACAGTGAATCAATAGCAGTAACTGTTGATGGAGGGCATGTGGAATTTTGTCCTAAATGATGCAAATTACAATTATCTATCTTATTATTGCTGATGTAAGCATCCTTGTCCAGGGATTTATGATTTAGTCCCTGCTATTAATCATGCACAGCTGTTAAATTGGCTTGTAAATTGCATAAAAAAAAGAGATTCATCATTTTGGATTTTTGTTGCACAGAAGCAACCTGTACATGCTTTTACAAGGCTATAACCACTGTGCAATTAGAACAGTATGTTTTTTTGCAGACTAAGTACTTCAGGCATGTAATGATTAAGCCAATTTAGGTTTACAAGTAGGACAGATATCTATTCCTTTTAATTTTATAACAATTTAATAAACCTCTGTTGGCTTATTCTTCTTCTGCTAAAACCTGTAAATAAACCAGATTTTTTTTTTAAATATGCCAAGTAGGTGATCCAAGAATATTCTACCTTTTCGGCACTTTGATTCAGTATACTTGATTTTTTTGCAAAATGGGCATTCATTTTCCTTTTTTTCTAAGTTTCTCTAAACATTCTTTGATGACTGTGTGTTTAGGGTGTAACATCTCTGCCTGCTTTCTTTGCTCCTAAGATAACATACTTCAGTCTGTGGTATTTCAACAAGCAAAACCAGCAGAGGTGGATCGACTTGGAGAAACCGCTGAAAAAGCAGCTGGACAAGCATGGGTTGGAGCCCACCGTTTACTTTGGAGTTGTGTTCTACATACCTAGTGTTGCCCAACTGCAACAGGAGATCACAAGGTGATGCTCCTATCAGTATCATGATGAGATGGGTCATATTCATATATACATATGTATATTATATATATATATACATTATATGCTTTTGAGTTCAGAACTGAATGTCAATGTTGTCACTGGCAAAAGAATGAAAAATTCTCTCTGCAGCTAAGACTCTGTCCAACCCAAGAGAGAAGCAACATATCAGCCTTAATGATTGAATGAAATATACGTAAATGTTCAGATACTACACAAGTGGAAATATTTGTCCTGATAAACCACTATTTCTGCATACCGTAAGGATGTTGTCATGTTTGCTTACTGACTGCTTTGTCTGTTACCCACTTTTTACAAATCCCTCTTGTCTGTTCCCACAGATATCAGTATTATCTACAGCTGAAGAAGGATGTTTTGGAAAGAAGGATCTCATGCTCACTCGATCAAGCCATACGGTTAGCTAGCCTTGCAGTGCAAGGTAAGATAAATCCTCATCTGTTCCAAATGTAGTATCGACACCAATGAGAAAAAAAATGGTTACATTATTATGGTGTGAAAGTTGCCTCACAGCTTGTTTTCCTCTATGACTAATTGCTTTCCTTTCAATAAATAAAAACAAAGGGCTTAGGCTTAGGTAAAATGTAACTCTTTATTTTTGCAAGGTTATTACTGAAATCATATTAAAAATTTCAAATGCTCATCGCATCATTGCTGATTGAGCAATGGTGGCCTAGTGGTTAAGCAACTAGACTGGGGTTTTATCTTATTTAAGCATGTTATTTTAGTTCCATTAATAAGGAACGCACTGTATCTGTACTAAATATTATTAGTTCACAGCTGCCCTGTGATTAATCAGGTTATTTCTTTGAAGCATTTGACAGCACAATCTAAAATGTGATGTAGGTTAACTGTTACCAGGTTTAGGTGTTGTATGTGTGTGTGTGTGTGTGTGTGCGCGCCTATGAGTAAGAGACAGTGACACATCTTTCCACTTTTGCCCCCGCAGAAGAATCTCAAACCTTTCTGGCAAAGTTATATCAGGCTCTGCAGCTTACTGACCTGGTTGTTGGCATAGCAAAGCTGTTGAGATCACTTACTGTCGTAGCCATGTTCACATAACTGACCACACTGCCATACGTGTCTTGTAGAAAAGCTCTGTTGAATGTCTTATGAATGCGCCAGAGATTCAGCCTTTGCTTTTGTTGTCTGGCCCACTCAGAGTTATGTCTCTAAATAAAGTGGTGTGGTTCCCTCAGTTGTGTCCCTGGCTGGGATATTTTAGAATGAAGGCTGGTTGTATCCTCGGCTGAGCTGATGCCTGGGATACTTGACATTGTTGGGAATGTTGCCAGCAGCCAGTTTGAAGTTGAACCTCATGTTGTCAGCCACCAATTCAGTTCCATGCCTCAGTTATTGGGTCATCCTCTTCAAAAATTACACAGCATACACAGCAGCTCAAAAATTGACGTTGCTCTGAAACTAAAGCTGTAATAAACCTTGTGAATGGACTGCAGGCACTTCACTGCTCTCACCATTAATCAATGTATTGATACATTTTCAGCTGACTTTGGTGACTTCAATCGATATGATTCACAAGAGTTCTTGCAAAAGTTTGTGCTGTTTCCTATTGTAAGTATTGGATTGTACATTCTCAGCATTTGAGATTAATTAATTGGCTGTGCGTCCTCTATTTTATAAAACAAATTTCATTTGTTTACGCAGGACTGGATTCAGGATGAGAGAGTTCTGGAGGAGGCCACCCAGAAAGTTGCTCTGCTCTACCAGTCCTACAGGTCAGTAGGTTTTTTTTTAAATAATTGACATCACAATATTAATATAATTATTGTAATAAGCATCACCCTTATAAAGAGGGTGATGAAGAATTCAGAAATGTACTTTCAGAATAAATGCACAAGCGAGACCCATTTATGTATTTTGCAGAATTCACAAATGTATTTTAACAATAAATACACAAACAACGATCCACACATCAACACACAATCTGGCCCTTGCAAGAAGAGTCTCAAAATTACACACCCGTATGCACGCATTTTCACAAATTAAAACACAATTTTAATTCACGTATGTAGTTTTGCATTTTAAATACATTCACTAATGTATTTTGACGTGTGAATGGTTGTTTGTGTATTTATTGTTACAATACATTAATGAATTCCACAAAATACTTTTGTGTGTTTGCGCTCGTGCATTTATTCTGAAAGTGTGTTTGTGAATTCCTCAGAATATTTTTGTGGATCCATGCTTGCATGTGTGTTCTTTTTGAGACTATTCTGGCTCCATAGTTTTGTTCTTATCTTCATTTATGTCGTAGTCATGTTTCTTCAGGTGTGACTGTGTTGTCTTTCTAATGTCCTCAATGTTCTGATCCTGTCCATCCCAGACAGAAAGGTTTAGAGACAAAGCTAGAGAAGCCAGATTGAGATGATTTGGACATGTTCAGAGGAAGGACAGTGGTTATATTGGTAGAAGAATGATCCTAGAGATGGGGCTACAGGTAGGAGACAAAGAGGAGATTGTTGGATGCAGTGAGAGAGGACATGGAGGTAGTTGGAGATAGAGTGGAGGATACAGAGGATAGGGGGAGATGGAAATTGTTGGCTTGCTGTGGCAACCCCTGAAATAAGGGACAAGCCAAAAGAGAAAGAGGATGTCCTAGTATGTTGTGTCATTGTCATTTCTCTTCAGGGGTTTACCAGCGCCAGAGGCTGAGATGTTGTACATGCAGGAGGTTGAAAAAATGGAGGGCTATGGTGAGGAAAGCTATCCAGCCAAGGTTGGTCAAGATCTCTGGGAACTATTGACATAACACATATATGTAGGATCTACATTGCCATAAAAAAAATTTTTTGTCATGTCTCCAGGACAACACAGGTACTGATGTCACCATTGGATCATGCCTGGAAGGCATCTTTGTCAGGCACAAAAATGGAAGAACGCTCCATCTATTCAGGTTTGTTCACTCCTTACTTACTGCTCGGTGTGAAGAGTTGAACACAGTGGCGGCTGTGTCTGCAAACCTGTCAATCTGGAGGGAAATTACATTTCATCAGACATGCGATGCATTTTCTTGTATATACTAAATTATTGTGGTTCAGGCCACAGCCATACAGAGGGGAACTGTGTCCTGTTTCCTGCTGAAATGTCAAATGAGGAGATGAGTCAGGTTGATGGTCATTGTTGATAAGGATAGAGGAGACATTGTCGTTGTTAGTCACAAGAAGAAGCAGACATTCTTGACATACGTTAAATTCTATTTGGATGCCTAATGAAAACCACATACCTCTGAGATGATAACTCCGAAACACTGTATGTTACTTTTCTTTGTAGACTGTATACAGAGGTATGTTAATAGGTTCTGTAAACTGCTGTGACGTCAAATGTGTGTGTCTTTCCCTCTTCCTTCCTCTTTGACATTTTGCTGTAATTGACCGTGTAGGTGGGACGAAATTAACAACATGAGTCACAACAGGTCCTTCTTTGCCCTGGAGCTGGCCAACAGAGAAGAGAGTGTTCAGTTTCAGACTGTAAGTCTCTGCACCCATCACCATAATAATAGACCTTGTGATCTGTAATAAAATTGAGCAAATATGGATCGAGACAATGTGATGAAGATTAGCGCCACCTATTCTTACTGACACACGTGTTTGTTTTGTGACGTAGAATGACATGCAAGTATGAAATTGTATGTAAAAATAAAATATAGCCTTAGTTTTAAAATAAAATTAAGGCCAGATTTTTATAAAGTAAGAAATTTAGCTGAGCTGAACATTGTCTGTAGATAACTATAAAATATGTAGCAAATCCTTAGTAACTGAAAGTAAACTGCTGGGAACCACAATGTATTACGGGTTGTATAAGGCCAGGCTATTGACTGTTTTACATTTGTTGTCTATTTAAGTGCAAAATCTAACTGTTATTTTTAATCAAACCTTTTTTTTTTAATGTTGACATGTTTTGGTTATTTTTTGGTCCACTATGAGATTAAGTTTGGGCTTTAAGTGGTCCACAGGCCACTATTTGTTTATTAATAATCAATTATCTAATTGAAACTGCAAGATTTTGTTAGTAAAATAGTAAAAGTATGAGTAAAATTAGACTGCTTAAACAGAAAACCTGTCTGTTTACAAGACTTAAATGTCCTTTTTTTGCTTCTTCTACTTTTTTCTAGGAAGACATGGAAACGTCTAAATACGTGTGTCGCATGTGTTTGGCCAGACTCAAGTTTTATAAGATTAACAAGAGTAACTTGTGAGTGTTTTTTTTTTTTTTTTACACATATATCATACAGTTTCTGTGATCACCCTTACTTTTCTCCTTTCTGGGTTCACCTCACCTTCATCCTCCATCTTCTCCTCCTCTCACTCCAGAGAGGAGTGTGAACCCCTACCTTCTGAGAGTTCCCAGAAGTCCATTCTCAATCTGTCCTTTCCTCGCTTTCCAATACTTTCTCGTTCCTCTCTGCCTTCTCCAGATAAGGGGTGAGCAATCCAGTCAGCCACCACCTACAGAACAGTGTTTGTCAGCTGGCATTTGGAATTTCTTTATGTATAACCCTCCATGTTTGACAACAGAAGTGTCAATATATATTTTATATATATATGTATATATATATATATATATATATATATGTGTAAATACTTTATATAGACTGGACCACTGTAATCAAATACAATAATTAGAAATGTAAAATAATCAAAGATCATGCCTTGGGTGTATACATTAAATGTGCGATGGTGTGTGTCACCTTCTCTTGAAACATCTTTCTTTCTCCAGGCAAAGCCAGCCCACAGTTGTGAACCCAGTCAGAAGAAGGT
>JAFBJS010001287.1:183656-210815 GCA_016785265.1 Paraplagusia blochii | reverse complement strand
CAGAAGTGTCAATATATATTTTATATATATATGTATATATATATATATATATATATATATGTGTAAATACTTTATATAGACTGGACCACTGTAATCAAATACAATAATTAGAAATGTAAAATAATCAAAGATCATGCCTTGGGTGTATACTGTATACATTAAATGTGCGATGGTGTGTGTCACCTTTTCTTGAAACATCTTTCTTTCTCCAGGCAAAGCCAGCCCTCAGTTGTGAACCCAGTCAGAAGAAGGTCGTCCACTAGAATATCCTTGGTAACGTCTACACTACGCTTACACAATCTATACTCTCTCCACCACTCCATCTGTAGACGAGCATTGAGAATTTGAAATATGACAATGTAGTTTGTTTTTGGGTAAATTTGGGTATTTTATACAAGCAGAAGCTGAAAACAAACTTTCTTGTTTACTTGTAGCCAAAGCCTCAGGCCTACATGATGCCTCCTCCACAGATGCACTACAATGGCCATTTCACTGAACCTTACACATCATCACAAGGTAACTAGTTAAAACGCTTGATGTTTGTTGTCTTATTGTGCTACTTGTTTTGACAGAGAATTTTGACTCGTTTACTTTGCCTTCCTACTTTTTACAGACAACCTGTACATAAACACTCAGAATGGTTATTATTACCACTCTCAGACCAGCTTAGATTGCCCTCCTTTTGAATACAACAGCGGAGGACGATTACGTAACGGCAGCGTCTACAGCGCCCACAGCACCAGCTCTCTAACTAATCCCCAACACTACCTCCAGCCTTCACCTATGTCCTCAAATCCCTCCATCACCAGTGACATCACCAGACCAGACTACGTGCCGTCTCACCGGCACAGCGCCCTCATCCCACCTTCTTACCGCAACACTCCAGATTATGAGACAGTAATGCGTCAGAAGAACAGGGCAGCAGGTGCTGGAGGAGGTGGAGGAGGCATGATGTTCTCTCAGGAGCATCGGCAGAGCCACTCAATGAGGAATCTGAATATTGGAGACTCCTATGCCTACAGTAGACCAGACCCTTTAGTTTACAGCCAGCCAGAAATAAGAGGGGAACATGGGGGCGGAGCCGCCCAACACCAGCATTATCCTTTTCATCTGGGCTCCAGCTTTCACAGTCCATCTCCGTATCCTTATCCCACAGAGAGGAGGCCGGTGGTTGGAGCTGTTAGTGTCCCGGAACTGACAAATGTTCAGTTGCAACAAGCTCAAGAGTACCCTGCCCCAAACATTATGAAAACTCAGGTCTACCGTCCACCTCCACCTTACCCGTATGCCCATCCTCGCCCCGCAAACAGCACACCTGATCTATCACGCCACCTGTATGTCAGCAGCAGCAACCCAGACCTGATCACCAGGCGAGTTCACCACTCAGTCCAGACCTTCCAAGAGGACAGTCTCCCCGTAGCCCACTCTTTGCAGGAGGTTTCAGAGCCTCTCTACAGCGGAACCCCACACAGACACCCACATGTTTCTCATAAGCGTAACTCCATAGAAATCGCTGCACTGACTCATGGCATAGAGGCAATGAGGGTCAAGGAGCGGACCGTGTCTACTTCTTCAGCAGCAGAAATCTCCACTCCTCCGCCGGTGATGCGTGGTGGTCGCTCCCAGGGCTCGCAGCTCAACATGGTCTTAGAGCGAGCAAAGACTGAGGAACGGGGGGACATCAAGGAAGACGCACATTACGGACACAAAAAGTCCCTTTCGGATGCTACCATGTTGGTTCACAGCAGCTGCGACGAAGAAGACTTTGAGGATGACAGTGGACGTCACACTCCTCTGTCCCAGGATGCCATTGCAGCCACTGTACCTGAGCAGATGCCTCAACAGCACCCTAGCATGACGTCCCTTTCCTCTCTACTGTCTCAGCAGCAGACTCCCATGGAGCCTCCTCCTGCATATCCTATTGGCTCCTCTCTCAGCCCTTCAGTCACTGGCTCTCTGACGTACAAAATTCACCCTCTCATCCAGGAGACAGAACCTCTGTACCTGCTGTCAGAGCTGAGACAGCCCCGGATTATGCCCTCGGTTTCAGAGGGAGACCTTAGTGGTCAGGTCAAACTGAAGCCCAAACAGGAGTTGAAGAAGAGGCCGGTGTCGGATGTTTTCGCTGGGAAGAAAACAGTGGAAGGTTTGCCTCCACCGGTAAGCCTTTACCTTCTCCTTCATTTAACTCATGTC
Source organism: Paraplagusia blochii (assembly GCA_016785265.1). NCBI lineage: Eukaryota > Metazoa > Chordata > Actinopteri > Pleuronectiformes > Cynoglossidae > Paraplagusia > Paraplagusia blochii. Next base: position 208,619 of record JAFBJS010001287.1, on the reverse strand, counting down.
ACCCAATAAGCTGATAATGATACAGGTGTAATTAAGTTAATACTATCTTTAAACGTATCCTTTGTGTTACACATGAAAGACTGCAACAATATGTCAGAGCACAAAAACACTAACTGTTAATGAATGGATTACATTAAATACAGTGTTTCCTAACTTTTTTGCGCCACGGACCAGTTAAATGTCTCGTACTATGTTCACAGACTGGTCATTAAGTTGTGGCAGATAAATACCCCTAAATAATATTACATTTCTGATGTTCTGAAATATCAGAATTTCTATCACCAGTATAAAAAGTTTGAATCTTGTTCTAATGTTGAGTTTAATGTTGTTGTCTTATATTTCCTAATCAAATAGAGTTGCATATTTAAAGTTACAATTTATTAGCAATTCCTTGATTTTAGTTAAGCTACATATTCATTTAATACATCTTGGTACTGACAATTGGCAAAGTAAATGTTTTTAAAGAATTGATTTCCCAAAAAAATAACTGATACATTTCATTTTGATTAATCCCTGATTAAAAACCTGCGTGACTCCGGCTGTGAGAACAAAACTATGTAAGTTTGTACAAACCATTTAAGGTGTTTAATACATATGCAGGCCTTACACTAAAACAATATGAAGGAACCAAGTGACTCTAACTGGGGAAACCAGACCAGTGACATTCTGTGAGAAGCAGCCACCAGCACATTGTTGTCTTTCCCATCTCCCCCATTTCAAAATGATGATTCTGCAGCTATAGAGTCAAATCAGTTCTGCGTTATGACAAGGATGGAGTGATGGGGCGGAGAAATGCAATCTCACCATATGCTAGGCCCAGAGTGTCAAACAGGCCTACCTCTCTGTTACCTTTTAGCCCAGTGGCCCAGCTCAAAACCAGAACAATGGCAGGAACCCTGGTTATTTTGACCAATGTGTTTAAACTGATATGGCTATGTGGGGGGCTGCAAATCCCTGGCTTTGAATGTTTTTGTTGTTGTTAACAGTTCCTCCCATAAACAGTTAACCCCTCCATTATAGAGCATGGTTAAGATAGCACTACATAATGGTTGGCATGTGTTCTATTGGGACCAGTGTCATAATCCACTGTTCCATTTAGGTCCAGCTTTTGTTTGTGCTTGTGTAAATGCTCTGTATCCCACCTTAGTGGTATCAAATCATACCACCACTGTGTTAACAGCCAGGTCTTCACCTCTGTCCAACTAGGGCATGAAGAAAGGAGTGAGGTCAGAAGTGAAGAAGATGGGACCACTTAAGGTGGCCAAGCTCAACGGCCTGTCCGTGTCCAGGCAGCCCATGTTTGACGAGATCAAGGATGAACCTGAACGAGCGTCCAACGATGAAAGGGTAGGATGATAAACACCATCCGTAGCAGGGTTCACAACATTTCTATATTTTTTTTAGAATAGTTGTATTTAAATATATTTATACGTAAATAAACATATATGTATATATCAATTTTTTAAATTGTAATTGTAGTTTTTTTGTCAATTTAAGTTTTTCATGCTTTATGAGAAAAAGTATTTTTAGAGCAAGGTTAATGGCCCAACTATGACCCGGGGAACCAGATGGTTTTTTTTTTTGGTTTGTTTTTTTAGTCCAACCTGCTTAACTCAACTTAATGAAGGATTTAAGTACAGTGGTGCCTCAGCTTTCAAACTTAATCTGTTCCAGGTTGGTGGTCGAGGTCTGATATAATTTTTCCCATAAGAAATAATTCAGTAAAAAGCTGCGTTGGTCGTAGGTTTGTTCGTGTTGACTTCTGAACGAGAAAAAACGCACGCGGTTTGGCCTGACTCGCCCAGCGCGGCTGCCCGAATGCTCTCTCGGCCGTTCGAAAGCTGAAATTTGGTTGAAAGTGGTGGCAACTTTTTCTCGAAATTTTTGGTCGAAGGTCGAGGCACCACAATACTATTGTTATTATGTTTCTGTCTTTTCCCTGCAATTCCTGCCTTTCCCCAATAGATGGTGCAGAAAAGACTTTTAGCATTTTACCAACTCTGCAGCTCTTCCACAGTTTATCTTGGAGCATAGATACGTCCTTTGTGGGCCCAACATGGCCGACGAGGCACCACGTTTGCCCACACCTAGTGTTACACCATAATAAAATACACACCATCACTGGTACTCTCAGAGCTTGTGTAGCCACATAAGTGTTTTCTGTCCTTGGGACACTTTACACACCACCTGCTCAGTCCACGTCCCACTGCTATTTCACACTTCATTTACACCTGGTCTGTGTTTCTGAGCGGGGACACATTAGGGTCAAGCTGCTTGACCAGTGTTAATCACTATGTTAAAAGTGGTTGTGAATGAGTTTACGTTCTTTGTCTCAGTGTAAACTGCTTGAGCAGCACATGGACAGAGGGGAGCTCCTCAGAGAGTATGAGAAAATCCCGAAGCGTCCCGGAGGGGAATACTCCATCGCCCTGCTGCCAGAGAGTGGAGACAAAAACCGCTTCCAGGACGTCCTGCCCTACGACAGCAACCGAGTGGAGCTGGTTCCCACCAAAGAGAACAACACAGGATACATCAACGCGTCACATGTCAGGGTGAGTGGTGTGGTGAAGATGTCAGAGCTTTAGCAAAAGAAGGAGTTGTTCTATGACATCACATTTACTCATATCTTTAGATCTCAGTCTGACTTTGTTTGGTGGAAAAGAGAGTCTAATCCACACAGTTAAATCATTTATCCTACTCAATTTTGTCCTCTTTACCAGTCTTTGTTTCCTGTGTCCTCAGATCACAGTGTCTGGTCAGGAGTGGAGCTACATTGCCTCACAGGGTCCCATGTCCAACACGTGTCAGGACTTCTGGCAGATGGTGTGGGAGCAGGGCGTCTCCATCATTGCCATGGTTACAGCTGAGGAGGTGAGTTGAACTTCTCATCGTGGTCTGGCTGTTGTTTTCTTCGGTTAGAACAATGTTCCCCAACATTTTTTGCGCCACGGACCGGTTAAATGTCTCGTACTATTTTCACAGACTGGTCATTAAGTTGTGGCAGATAAAAAAAAAAAACCCTTCATAAAATTATATTTCTGGTGTTCTGGAATATTTTCCTACCTAAAAAATCGTCCTACTCGAATTAACTGTGCACACAAGGGTTTCTTAAGTGCACACAGCCTATAATTTTCTGCTACCAGAGCAGTATAAAAAGAATTTTGTATCAATGACTCTGTGTCATTTTGAGTTTATTGTCGTTGTCTTCACTTTATTGTCGTTGTCTTCATATTTCAAGATCTATTCAATATATCAAGTGTAAGTAATAGACAAAAGAAAACATTGTTTCTCTGCGTCCCGGCACCAATTCAACCACGGACCGGTACCGGTCCCAGGCCCAGTGGTTTGGCCGGGGACTGGCATCTACCATTGGATTATATGACTCGTCCTTTTCTTCTGTCTCTTCTGCAGGAGAACGGCAGAGAGAAGAGCTTCAGGTACTGGCCGCGGCTCGGGTCAAGACACAACACCGTGACATACGGACGCTTTAAAATCACAACCCGTTTCCGCACGGAGTCAGGCTGCTACGCTACAACAGGGCTGAAGATCAAACACCTCCTGATGGGTCAGGAGAGGACAGTGTGGCACCTGCAGTACACTGACTGGCCTGACCACGGCTGTCCTGAGGACCTGAAAGGATTCCTCAGTGAGTAATCAAGAAATTAAATAATACTTATCTGGAAAAAAAAGTCATTGAATGTATTTGTGTGAGACTGTTTTTATCTTTGGTAAAAGTGGGAGCTGAGCTCTTGGAACAAGCAGTGTTAAATATGGAAATGAAAATGAAATAAAAATTTGGGGGATTATGAAAAAGTTGTACACAGGAGAAATTTGTAATCTGAAAGGCAAACTGAAGTTCAGTTCAGAGCTTTTTCTTTGAAGGGCTCCGTGCATTTCTGTAGAATGATCCTGACATAGAGGAATCTGCATGAGAAGAAACAAATGGATTTGTTTAATAGGAAGAAAACAAAAAATATTTGACTTTTATCAGTCTTTTATTTTTGTCAAACATTTTAGTTTAACTTCATTTTTTACACACAATCACAACGTAACAAATCAAAAGTGGTTATTGTTTGATGGTCCCAGTAAATAGAAAACACCATTGATGTTTGTCTTCTGTTGTGTCCTCCAGCATACCTGGAGGAAGTCCAGTCTGTCAGGAGACACACCAACAGTATCAGCGACCCAAAGAACACCAACCTACCTGTTCTGGTCCACTGCAGCGCGGGAGTGGGTCGAACCGGAGTGGTCATCTTATCAGAGATCATGATCGCCTGTTTAGAACACAATGAGGTAACGTCTTCTGTTTGTTCTGTCCATTCCACATCGTTCTCCTCTGTCTCTATCACTAACATTCTGTCGTCTGCCGCAGCCTCTCAACATCCCTGAGGTTCTGTTCAAGCTTCGTACTCAGAGGATGATGATGGTCCAGACCTTGTCTCAGTACAACTTTGTCTACAAAGTCCTCATTCAGTACCTGCGGAACTCCAGGCTGATTTGAGCTCTAGCTCCTATTCTGTTGTCAGTGTGGAACCTTAAGAGCACTGAGACGCTGGACCTGCTGAGCCTGGTCTCTGTGTGACGTCATTGGCCAAGTATTAAAACAAGCAGGGCCATAGAAAGGAAGGAAGGATGGATGTGTGTGTGTGTGTGTGTGTGTGTGTGTGTGTATTTCCAAATAGAAGATGCAGTGCCCCCTAAAGGAGCACGAAGACACTAGAACCTGCCTTTGACAGTATTACGTTGTTGTTTCTGATTGCTTGAAAAGTGTCAGCACTTTTTGTAGAGCTCTGCTGTAAATATTAAACTAATGTTCTGCTGTATTGAAGATAAATCTTTATTATACAGATGTGTTTGATTTGTCTTCTGCCGAAGGAAATAATTTTATCGAAGGAAATTCAGCTATGATTTATTTTTATTGGAGTGAAGTGAACACGGTCGTGTGATTTAAGAAGCCAAGAGAAGAGTTAATGCAGTTCAATTAGGTTTCCTGCACTTAGAGATTGCCAAATGTGTCCTTGTAACACAACCCCTGCTGGAAGTTGACGGGAGTAAAAAAAAAAAGAGGCTCGATAAATCAATAGCTGACAAATGAAGAAAGAAATTTCTTTTTTTTTTTCTTCTGTTTTGGGATGAGTGGGGTGGGGGGTAAATTAAATTTTGTAACTATGTTAATACTTTGTCAAATCAGTCATTTTAAGGACTGTGTCTAAGAATGTGTAGCATAAAAATGAAATGAATTTTGCAGAAACATGTACAATGTTCAATAATGGGTCAAATATTGAGTAAAATATCAGATTGTTTTTCTTCTCCAAACAGGAGGAGAATCACAATCTCCATCTGAAGAAGTTACTTCCTTCAAACCCAGTGTTTTTCTTTTGTTGCTTGACATTTTGTTGGTTCAAACACACTGAAGTCTTATTGAGCAGAGACTGAAATGAATGTGTTTTGTTTTTTGTTTTTTTTGTCATGGTGCAAAGTCAGTCCAATAATGGCTGTTTGTAAACTTGTAAATTGGATGTAAAATCAGCTTTAATCCGTTCTGGTCATTGTACAAAAACTGTATAAAATGTATCTATTAAACAGAAAAAAATGTACGTATCGGACAATTAGTGTAGAAAATATTTACACAAATACAAATCACAAATAAATATTTGTCAAATGCTGGCAACTTTTTCCCAATCAATGTGATCATTCAAAAATTTTCATTTTTATTTAACCTCAAATCAAATGATGCCAAAGTTAATCAAGAGTGTATATACTGTATATATAGTAGGTGTATATGTATATATATTTATATATAGTACGTGTGTGTGAGTGAAAACAATGTACATTATTAGAGAAAATACTGATTAAATTAAGAACCAAACTGGACACAACAGGAAATGGCTCTAACAAGGCAGTGAATTAATACTTTATCAATTGTCCAGGAAATTGCGCATGCGTAATCTGAAATATGAACCGAATCAGTACCACTGGAAATCACAGGTCTTTGAACAGTACATCTGTCACGTGAGCACAGCGGGAAAAAGATGACCACATAACGACACCAAAACATATCTGAACCCAGCAGATTAATTGTCCGTTTACCTACTGCGTCGTTAATAAACCACAACGACCTTTGTTGTCGTCAAACCTGGTAATTTTCTCAACAGAACCGCTGTCACATTCTCCTGCACTGATGTCATGTTTGTTGTTGTCCCAAAATCTGACGTAAGGCTGGGAAAAAAAAAAAACACTGCCCTCTAAAGTTATTTCCCTGTGCCACTTAGAACAGGAATGTAGCTACATGTGTCTCTCGGTGCTGTGACCTGAGTGTTTGAACAGTTTTTAAACATTCCATCAGCTGAATATTGACCGTTGGGTAATATTCTCCGGTACAGTTTGAGTCACTCAATCAAATTTCTAATTTTCACATTTCCTCACTGAATTACCGGGTAAATACAACAAACATAAGTTGTGTGTTTTTAAGAGGATAGGTTTGATGATAACTGAGCTTTAAAGGTAAAAAAAGATTCATACCAGTCTCTTATATCGATCTGCTGATGATGACGATGATTAAGCTGAGGAGCTGCAGCTGAGGAAACATTAACTCCACCTGTGTCTGTGTCCCAGCTGACGTAGACGAGTCTTCTGAAGGTTTTAAATGCAGCTGCGGCCTCTCAGTGGAGTTGGATTGTCAGAGAGCAGCCAGTGAATGGTGTTGTGTTTGGTTTCTGTGTGATTACAGTGAAGTCTGACTCAAACTCTACTGTAACCAACCTCCCAAAAGTGTTTTTTTACGATGACATTCTGTTGATAAACCAGGATTCCCTTGACTGAACTGAAACCATAATTCTCCTGTTGACTGATGAGAGATTTCTTCAACACTGGTGGAAGGTCTGGCTCCACCAGTGAGTCCATCTCTTAATCCCTTCCATTTTACTCACGTCAGCTGTAATTAGGGTTATACTCTCTTCAAACTTGTCCTTCATGTTACACCTGGAATGTTGCAATAATATTTCACTGAGCAAAAAGAACACCATCCCTGTTTGAGTAGCTGTAAATTAATGGATTATTAACTGTCAATCATCTCGTACACTGATCCCCAACGACTGTGAACCAGTGTACTGTGAGAGATCATGAGGCGTATGGGAAGTTATCCAGTTTCACATAATGGCTGTCTGAAAAGTATCAGTTCATTCATTCACTCATCTCTATCCCTTACTGGATCACAGCAGTCTCCACCGCTGCCACCCAAATCACACTGTGCCACGCTGTCAGCCCACTGGAGGTGATGTGAGTTGGGGCAGTTCTGTGCCCAGATCATCTCAGTGGTAACCTGGCAGCTGGTGGTTTCGAACGTGGAGCCTTGCGGACCCCAGTTAGTTGATTTGTCTTTATTCCCTACAGCAGAGGTGTCCAAACTGTTCCACAAAGGGCCGGTGTGGCTGCTGGTTTTTGTTCCAACCAACCAAGAGCACACAGCTTGACCAATCAGGTGTCTGATGACTGTGATCAGTTGATTAAACCTGTCAACTCAGGTGTGCTGCTGCTTGGTTGGAACAAAAACCTGCAGCCAGAGTGGCCCTTGTGGAACAGTTTGGACACCCCTGCCCTACAGTAATAAGCAGAACAATTACAAACTTTCCCACTAGATGGCAGCAGATGCTCCAATAATAGATTCAGCTGTTGTATCCCTACCAGTGTATCAGTGTGGTGTTAAATTAAAACTAGAAAATATTTATTTCCATTAGCTACGCTGTAGGTATGACATTGAGAGAGAAGTTATTTCACTGTTATATACACAGTACAATGTGATGGTGATTATTGGCCTATTTGTGACCCTGTCATAGACTGCCTTGCCAAATGGCCACTGGGAATGACACTATCTCGTTTAATAACACAGTTACAGATTAATGAATTATTTAATTATTGATGAAGAAAGAGCAGAGTTTTCTAAATTCTGACCGTTTTTATTTCTTGTAGTTCACAGAAGAAACACAAGAATTTTCCTTTAGTCCACATGCATAAGCAGATTACTTTACCACAACTATTGATACAGTTATTTAAAAGAAAGTTATGTTTTAATTATCGAAATTTTGAGAAATTATTGTGTTCACCATTTATATTGTTGACAATCTCACCAGCATTCTTTTATTTTCAGAGTATTTCTTTTTTTATTAGTACGTTTACGTTTGACCATGAAAACAAAACTATGTGCACACAAAATATTTGTGGCGTCAACACACACCTTATTGTGATTCCTTGAAGTCACTCGCACTGGGGAAACCAGACGAGTGACATTCTGAACCGGCAGTCTGTTGTTGTCCCTCCCTTCTCGCCCACTTAATCTCTCTGTCAGGATTCAGACCTTCACTCTGATTTTCTGTGTTGTCAAACCAGGACATGAAGAAAGGAGTGAAGTCAGAGGTCAAGGGGATGGGTCCATTCAAGGTGCCGAAGCTCAACGGTTTGTCTGTCTCCAGGCGACCCATGTTTGATGAGATCAACGACGAATCCGAACAAGCGTCCAATGACGAAAGGGTATGATGATGGATTTTCTTTGTGAACGCTGCCGATAGATAGAGGGTCTTGTGTCCTGGTAGTGTGTAACCTTGACTCAGCCTGTTGCCCGATGCTTCTTGTTTTGTTGGTATTCGTTACCTCTAACAACTGAGGGCTTGTTATGGTGGACACTGTTACACCTGTTAGCTTTTTCTATTCCTAAGCAATAATCCTTAACTTTCAGTGAACTTAATAAAAATAAGACTGTATCCCCAAATCAGAACACTAACCTTAACCACACAGGCTCCTAACACGACAGCAAAAGTAAAAGTCAAATTGTCAATTATTTAAACTGATCTGACATTAACTTCTTTTGTAAGTATTTTGTGATTTGATACTTTCAGACTCACCAGATTATTTGTTATGCCATAAACCATGCATTGTCCTGTGGTGAGCATTTTATATGCAAGTAGAGCACAAGTGTCAAACTCATGTCCATGGGCCAAATCTTTATTCTAAATCTTTATTTTTTCTTTCACTTTCTCATCAAAGAATTCCTTCTATTCCAGGGGTGTCCACACTTTTTTGTCTCGTGAGCTACTTTTTAAATGACCAAGCTGGTTTGATCTACCTAGATTAAAAACTCTATATGAACTGGATATCTTACTCTCTACATTAACCTTTATAACATATATGTTATAAACTCAATACCTTTACAACTCTCGCTAGAGTCCAGTGATTAGCATCTTGAAATACAATTGCATCTATAGTTTTTATTGCTATTTTTTTTTTGTTGTTGTTGCCCAGGATCTACCAACACTACTGGTAGATCCCGGTCTACCCATTGGACACCCCTGTTCTATTCTATTATTGCAGCAGTGTTAGCGTCCCCGAGGTAATGAAGATCTCCTGATCCTGACCTTTCACTAGGCGTGTAAAGCTTTATTACCAAGTTCCCAGTTTATGGGCCTTTGTTTGGCCACGTGAAACTTACTATCTGCTTTTACTGTAGCCTAATGTTTACCCAGCTGCCTGGGGCCAAAGATCGCAGAATTGGTTTCAAGTGCTAAGGGGTTGGGCTAAAGCTCCTTGGTGACAGAACGTCTTTATAACAGGCCAGCACATGGGGCATGTGCTGACACCTCAAGGATTCTTAAAGTTTACAGCCACCTGTTTATTTAATGTAATATAGTTATGAAGAAATTATTTAACACTAAGATAACACATGGCATGGTAGATCTTCTATCGACAGGGCTGCCTAAGATGGAGTAGCCGAGTACAGATCCACGGCACTTTCAGCACAAAGTAAAGTTAGCAGTTAAAAAAATGAAAACTGCATCTTGTTCAATGAAGGCATGTACAAAACTGAGAAAACTGCATCGAACAGTTCAGTGCAGACATGTTTAGTGGTATTGCTGTCGAAACACATTTACACCTGGTTGATGAATGTATTTCCTGTGCCTCAGTGTAAACTGCTGGAGCAGCATATGGACAGTGGGGAGGTCTTCAAAGAGTATGAGGAAATCCCAAAGCGTCCTGGAGGAAAATTTCACGTTGCCTTGCAACCAGAGAATGGAAACAAGAACCGCTTCCAGGACGTCCTGCCCTACGACAGCAACCGAGTGGAACTGGTTCCCACCAAGGAGAACAACACGGGATACATCAACGCATCATACGTCAGAGTGAGTAGGGCAGTGGTGGCCTAATATTTACCAGAATCGACCAACTACCATTGAGGTGCACTGAGCCTGGCATCGTCCCCACACACTGCTCCCAGAACTCAAAGCTGCCCACTGTCCACTTTGGTGATGGGTTAAATGCAGAGGTCACATTTTGTTGAGTGCAGTGGTGTGAATCACAATGTCCCAACGACAATGAGCTTTCTTTCCTTTCCTTTCCTAGTGTGATTAAGAAATTAGATCTATTAAATAACAGCCAGTACTATTAATAGGGCAGTAGAGGCTTAATAGTTAAAGCCCAACGCACACGGGGAGGATTCGGTGCGCGCCGATTGCTCAGTGCCAGATTCTCATCATGTGCGCGTAAATTTACGCAAGCCATTTGTCAACCGAGGCTATGTGCTCGATTTCTCTTGGCGCGAGTGAACAAAGTCTTATCATGTGTGGGCTACGTGAGCATCTTTCTCACTACAAATGATTTGTGCGCAATGATGCAACAAGATGGCAACCAGCAGCGACTTGTTGAATGAAACGATATTAGAAGATAAATTCTTGGATTCGTGTCTTTGGCAAGACCATCCTTGTCTGAATAATATTCATAATATAACAACAATAACAGTAAAAGTACCTCTTCGTCTTCGGAGTCCGCAATTTTAACTTATCACGTGACCTGGGAAATCAGCCGACTTACTAGTGAGACGTGAGCACAATTCTCATCGTGTGCCGGTATCTATCAGCCCGCGCAGATGGCGCTGAGCAAGGTGCGCACCGAATCCTCCCCGTGTGCGCGGGGCTTAAGGAAGCAGACTCGAGTCGGGAGGGTATTAGATCTGAGTCCACCTGCTGCCATGTTTGTCAGAGCGTGTCTTGTTCATTGTAGCTAATGGTTGGTCTAATGACATCACATTTAAAGAGGTTCCCTGAAACCTTTTCTCATTTGAGCTTTTCATCTCCGACTTTGTTTGACAGAAAAGAAAATCTCCATTTTAATCATTTGTCCAATTTAATTCTACCCTTTTTTTTACTAGTCTTTGTCTTCTGTGTCCTCAGATCACAGTGTCTGGTCAGGAATGGAGCTACATTGCCTCTCAGGGTCCCATGTCCAACACGTGTCAGGACTTCTGGCAGATGGTGTGGGAGCAGGGCGTCTCCATCATTGCCATGGTTACAGCTGAAGAGGTGAGTTGAACTTCTCATCACAGCTTGGCCGTTGTTTTCTTCAGTGTATGAGATTTGTTCTTTTCTTCTGTCTTCTGCTGCAGGAGAACGGCCGAGAGAAGAGCTTCAGGTACTGGCCGAGACTTAAAGACTCCAAACACAACTCTGTCACGTATGGATGCTTCAAAATCACAACCCGTTTCCAGACAGAGTCAGGCTGCTACATCACCACAGGGCTGAAAATCAAAGATCAAAAAAGGGGTCAGGAGAGGTTGGTGTGGCACCTGCAGTACACTGACTGGCCTGACCACGGCTGTCCTGAGGACTTCAAGGGATTCATCAGTGAGTACCAAAGGAACTGCATCAGTGGTTCCAAACAAATGTTGGTCATCACTGACGCTTTTAGTCGGGAATTATTTTTGTCTACTTTTCCTTCTTAAATCAAATCTATTAAGAAAGAGTTCGAGTTATGTTCTGTGCATGATGGTTGTGTCCTTGTTTATGCAGAATAGAGTAGATAGATATACAGCTTTTATTGTCCCAAAGGGGGAATTGTCCCCAATTCGTTTTCACCTCCATTCCACTCCGTCACAGTAAACATAGACATCTGGTCTACATTGACATTTGTTATAAAAGACAGACATGAAGACATCAACAGCATGAACAACTAGATACCAGACAAATTTATGTCTCACTCAGACATTGTCAGGTGACCCAGGTACAACACATTCCATACAGACATAATCAACGCAGTGATGGCGGATAGACCAAGCTTTTGTTGAAGTGTACCCGCCCCCATCATAGGCTCTAGGGTGAACTCTGTCATTGGTTCTCTTTGCTCTGATGTTTGCAAATGACAAAATCCTAAGCTCATAGAAAATAGTTCAATATATTGAGCTTACGACAAAAAAATCCTTCCAATTGTGTACGCAAGGGCACTTTAGGTAGAGTCAAATAGCTGAATTGAAAGTAGTTAACAGCCATTGTAAATAGAAAACGCCATTGATGTTTGTCTTCTCTTGTGTCCTTCAGCATACCTTGAGGAAGTCCAGTCTGTCAGGAGACACGCCAACAGCATCAGTGACCCACAGAACACCAACCTACCTGTTCTGGTCCATTGCAGCGCAGGAGTGGGTCGAACCGGAGTGGTCATCTTATCAGAGATCATGATCGCCTGTTTAGAACACAATGAGGTAACGTCTTCTGTTTGAAAACTCTTCTGTCCATTCCACATCATTCCCCTCCCCTGTCCCTCTCACTAATGTTCTTTCTGGTCTACTGCAGCCTCCGAACATTCGTGAGGCTCTGTACAAGCTTCGTACTCAGAGGATGATGATGGTCCAGACCGTGTCTCAGTACAACTTTGTCTACAAAGTCCTCATTCAGTACCTGCAGAACTCTAGGCTGATCTGAGCTCAAGCTCCTGTTTTGTTGTCTGTGTAGAACCTGGTACTGTACACGCTGGACCTGCTGAGTCTGGTCTCTGTGTGGCGTCATAGGCCAAGTAATAAATTAAACAGGGCTTTGAAAAGGACAGATGGATGAATGGATGGATGGATGATGAATGGATGTGCGTCTTCTTCTTCTTTTCCTTTCACCTTGTCCCTTATTTAGGGGTTGTCACAGGGAGTCAGTGTTTTCCATCTCCCGCTGTTCTCTGTATCTTCTACTCCAACTACCTCCATGTCCTCCCTCATTGCATCCATCAATCTCCTCTTTGTCTCCTACCTGGTAGCTCCATGTCTATCATTCTTCTACTAATATATCCACTGTCCCTCCTCTGAATATGTCCAAATCATTTCAATCTGGCTTTTTCTCTAATTCTTCCTGTCTGTGTTGTCCCTCTAATCACCTAATTCCTGAACATGTCCATCCTTGTCTCTCCAAAAGAGAATCTCATGGTCTCTTGATGAATGGATGTGTATTTACAGAGAAATACTCCACCTGGAGGAGTACGATAGTATTACATTGTTGTTTTTATATATGATTGCTTAAAAAATATCAGCACTTTTTTGTAGAACTCAGTAGAAACCAATGTTCTGCTGCAGTTTAAATAAATGTACAGTTCGTTCATTTCTCTTCTGCCGTGATAATCATTTTTGTGGAAATTAGTTCAGTTTTTTTTATTAATAGGTTTTGATATTTTGAAGTGAACACAGACAATTCAGTTAGATGATTATGTAGCTAAAAATGAAGAACAATACCCTCTCTCTCTCTCGCTCTATGTGTATATATAGACATATTTATAACTATTTTATTACTTTATATGATGTCACTGTGTCGGAGAATGTATAGCATAAAATTGAAATTAAATGTCCTGTAATAGGTGCCAATGAGTAATTTTTTTTAACTGGAGAAAAATAAACCACAATCTTAAGTTATTTTCTTGATACCCATTGTTTTGCCTGTTTTCTTTACGTTAGTGATGATTGTTCAAACTGAGTCTGACTAAGACTGAAATAAATACACTTTATGTTGAGGAGTTTTAAAAAAAGTCATATTATAAACGTATGTAGGTCATCATTATCATTACAACCACGAATGAATACCTGTATGGACGTCATGGGGGCGTTATTAAGCAGTATAACTATTATGGGTGACTGTAAAGATACAACGAGAAGATGTCCATAAAACAATGGCTAAACCGAGAGGCAGAGCTCTCTGTTCACGCCCTGTGCTGTCTGTTAGTCTGCCTACCGTTCTCAGCGGGAACATTCTCCTCCACCGTCGCCATCTTTGTTGTTGTCCCAGAAACTGACGTCTGACCGGGAAAGAAAAATCTGACTCCAACACCGCTCTCTAGCGGCTGTACTACGACAAATACGTCAATCGCATTTTTACATTCCAGAAAAATTGGTTATAACCATGATTTTGGGATACAAAAAAATGAAATAGAATGGAGCGGGATACGGAAGGCGTTCCTGTCCACGTTCCCTCGTTGTAAGTCGGATTTCCTTGGTTTTTGGAAAGATTTAAACCTGGCTTTATCAAACTTGTACCCATTTTTATGTGCGTACAGTGCTTTTCTATGTCCATGTCGTTGAAAAGTTAATTTGAGTCTAAGGAAGTTGTTTTGACCTGATTTTCAGAAGACATATGATGAATGTTAACGCATCCCAGGTGTTTCCTCTTCAGCCTGACGGCCATCACCTGTTGAAAATACCTCAATGGTATTTTCTGGTTCTGGAGGATTAGATGGATCTGAACTGGATTCAAGAAAACTACACACCTGTCATTTGTATTTCAGGTAATCACTGAAGGGTCCAGAGGTTTCTAGAGCTTTGAACCCATTCAAGGAACAATAAAGACAACAAAAATGTAACGTATTTTGTTCTGGAACAAAAATGCGTGGACATATATAATAATATTATATATAAATTCCTTTATATAGTTCCTATTTGTTTTATTTTATATTACTATTAAAACCCTGTATAGCCTACAATCCAAGTCATTTGTGTAGTAAAAAGTCTATGGTAGAGAGGGCTTTTGAACCACAGTTTTTTGCTTATCAGTTCGGAACAGAAACGGTATTTTAACGTTTATGGTTTGGGGATCCACCATGAAAGTGATGTTCCCGGAGTGTCTGTTATGGTTCCAAGCAAAATGCCAAAAGTTTCTGTTCCTTGAACTGGTTCTGCCCTGGATTTCCTCATGGATCCAGTCTATATTGCATAAAACTGGTATTAATATTTTAAGCATCTCAAACACTTGACAAGACCACAAATGGGCAACAGCTGTAAATATACAATGTTAAAATGCTTAAGAAAACCTAATGTCTCTAAGTGTATAGGTTACTTTTAGTTAACAGATGATTTTTAAGTGATTTAATCTAGAGAGAAAAACATGGCATGTGATGACAATAACAGTATGGGGTGACATAAATATCACACATAGAAAGGCAATCATTAGTTTGAGCATTAAAAAATGTTTTTTTCACTTTTCACAGATGTGTTCTTTAATTCATTTTTTAAAGTCAGTATCTTCAGAGGTACAAAGATCACCATAGTAAAGATCAGTTAAAAAACATTTCCCAATATGTCAAAGTCCAAACATTCAGTCCTTTATTAAGGTTTGAAACAAATATCTAAAACACTAAACCAGGTATTTCCTCTCACACACACACTCACACACTCCAACTTATCATACACTTAATTAAAAAAATAGTCACTCAATAGAGTTGAGGAGTTAATACTGGTATCGACCTCTCTTCCCTCCGTAGCCTCCACTGTTTCCACCATATCCTCCTCCTTGGTTCCTCCCACCCCCCCTCCAACCATCTCTACCATCGCCTCCTCCATGTCCCCAGCTCCCTCCTCCTCCACCGCCTCCTCCTCCACCGCCTCCTCCTCCTCTCCCTCCCCAGTGACCACTATTTCCACGACCCCAGCTACCGCCTCCTCCTCCTCTCCCTCGTCCTCCCCCTCTACCACCCCAGCCACCACCTCCACCCTCTTGTCTCTTTTGCCATGGGGGCATCTCAGGCGGTGGAGCGTCTATCTCAGCCGGTCGTCCTCCTCGGTCGGGGACTCTTCCCATGCGTACCTGTAGGGGGAGTTGTCACACGTTTACTACAAATGTCTGCTTTAAAAAAAGTAGAAAAACTGAACATTTGTTCTGATCGTTCTTTGGGAACCTTGTTGACGGCGCAGGTTGTCTTCTCTCTGCTGGAGCCACTGCTGGTCTTCACCACATTGCAGATGTCTTCTCTGGCTGCCAGCAGGTCGGCCATGTCCACCTGGGACTGTGGCTTCAGAGAGTGTCTCCTGGGCTGATAGGCTCTTGCCATGCTGTCCACCTTCACCTGAGGAACCACAGTCAGCAAGTGAACAACTGACCATATGACTGAAATTACTTACTTATCTACCAAGTGAAGGAAAGCTCATTTTTATTTTACTTTACACATATTTGTCTGCACTTTTTCCTACATTAATCTAATTTGGATTGGTCACAAAAACAGTTGTCAAACACAGACTCCTTCTTCTTCTCCTTTCAACTTCTCAGTTTTTTCCACTTTTCCATCTCCTCCTGATCTCTGTATCTTCTCTCTGAACAGGTCCAAACCATCTTAATCAGGCTACGTAATTACTAGATTTATTTATTTATTACTTTCCTACTGCAGGTGGATACTGAGTAGCATTTATTTTCAAATGATTCATTCTGTTTTTTGTTCTTACGGAAAGTAATTCCAAAAAACTAGGGATGTCTGCGAAATCTAAACTTTTGCAGATATCCGATAATGCAGACATTGATCAAACACTAAATATCTGATACCAATATTAACTGATACTTACACTCACTGGCCACTTTATTAGGTACACATGTCCAACTGCTCGTTAACACTTAATTTATAATCAGCCAATCACATGGCGGCAACTCGATGCATTTCGGCATGTAGACATGGTCAAGACATCTCCTGCAGTTCAAACCGAGCATTAGTATAGGGAAAGAAAGGTGATTTGAGTGACTTTGAACGTGGTTGTTGGTCTGAGTATTTCAGAAACTGCTGATCTACTGGGATTTTCACGCACAACCATCTCTAGGGTTTACAGAGAACGGTCCGAAAAAGAAGAAAATATCCAGTGAGCGGCAGTTCTGTGGGCGGAAATGCCTTGTTGATGCCAGAGGTCAGAGGAGAATGGCCAGACTGGTTCGAGCTGATAGAAAGGCAACAGTGACTCAAATAACAAGGGTAGGCAGAAGAGCATCTCTGAACGCACAGTACGTCCAACTTTAAGGCAGATGGGCTACAGCAGCAGAAGACCACACCGGGTGTCACTCCTTTCAGCTAAGAAAAGGAAACTGAGGCTACAATTTGCACAAGCTCATCCAAATTGGACAATAGAAGATTGGAAAAACGTTGCCTGGTCTGATGACTCTCGATTTCTGGTGTGACATTCGGATGGTAGGGTCAGAATTTGGCGTCGACAACAAAAGAAAGAATGGATCCATCCTGTCTTGTATCATCGGTTCAGGCTGGTGGTGATAGTGTAATGGTGTGGGGAATATTTTCTTGCCACTCTTTGGTCCCTTGGTACCAATTGAGCACCGTTGCTCAATTGGTAGGCCACAGCCTACCTGAGTATTGTTGCTGACCCTGTCCATCCCTTTATGACCCAACTTCTGATGGCTACTTTCAGCAGGATAATGCGCCATGTCATAAAGCTGGAATCATCTCAGACTGGTTTCTTGAACATGACAATGAGTTCACTGTACTCAAATGGCCTCCACAGTCATCAGAGCTCAATCCAATAGAGCATCTTTGGGATGTGGTAGAACGGGAGATTAGCATCATGGACGTGCAGCTGACAAATCTGCGGCAACTGTGTGATGCCATCATGTCAATATGGACCAAACTCTCTGAGGAATGCTTCCAGCACCTTGTTGAATCTATACCAGGAAGAATTGAGGCAGTTCTGAAGGCAAAAGGAGGTCCAACCCGTTACTAGCATGGTGTACCTAATAAAGTGGCCGGTGAGTATATATATGCAGGTGATTTCCCCTGATCTTTGTCAAGCCTGACGAATGGCATTCTATAAATGACTGCGTACAAAATATAAACACTACTTCACAAAAGTTATGGAACAGTGCCAAAGCAAAAGAAAGTTTTATAAAATGCTGTCCAACGAATAGAGACGCAAATCAGCTGATGCTAATCATTCTCAGCGAGTGATAACAACTCAACCACAGTCTTGTTCACGAACCTTGGCTCTGTCTGACCAACCGAACGACTGGACGGTCACATCCAGACGTTTGATCAACATCCTGCGGCGACACTCGTACTCTGAAGACAGGATGGAGTTGATGCTGTGCAGTTTGGTCTAAGAAGAAAAATCAATAATATGACATCAGTCAAACTAAATATTTTACTAATATACATAGTATTTTTGAAGACATTCTCAGTTAAAGATCCAACTGGAATGTGGCTGGTTTGGTCTATTGGTGCTTTAACCTGAACAGTGGTTGGAGAGTTGCTCAATGAGATCTGTCCACCGGGCAAACAACATTTGAAACTGTTTGAATCAGGAATCATTTTGCGGAAACTTTTTCTCATTATTATTTTTTCCCAATGTTTTGTTACTGGCAAATTTGTCATTCCAGGTCCATTCCATGTCTTTCACTTTCACTATCAGTTATTTTTTATTTTCTGTATCTTTTGTGGTTGGTTTTCAGTTGATGCTCAGAAAGTTGATAAGGTGTAAACAGTGTTTCTTCAATCAGTCTTTTTCGTTGACCTGCTGCTGTTGACGATGATGATGAGCTGCAGCTGAGGAAACATCAGTCCCACCTGTGTCTCTGCCTCAGCTGAGGGAGACGAGTCACCTGAAGGCTATAAATGCAGCTGCTGCCTCTCAGCTCACTTGGTTCTCACACAGCAGCGAGTGAACATGATCAGTTCACTCTCTGTGGGGGGTTTTGTATTGTTTGTTGTCAACTTTTTAAACCTTTTTGTGCTTTTTTTGAATTATTTACATGTATAGTGTTGACACTGACTTTATTATTTCTTTGAAGAAACCAAACTTCAACACTTACCCACTGTTCACTGCTGAGAGACTTTTTCAACACGGGGTTTCCAACAAAACCACCTGGAAGATCTTTGAGTACTTTATCCACCTGTAATGACACAAAGGGGGTCATTTAGTTCTACAAGAAATGTTTAGAGTATTTAATCCAAAAACCAAAAAGTTTCAATACTTAATGTGTAGAAGAGACTACCTGGAAAAAGTATCTACTCTAATAGGGCTTATTGGACATGTACAGAGGAAACGATGATCGTACTCAAGCACCAAATTTTGTTTAGTATTAATGCAGTTTCACAAAAAAAGCACTAAAGTATAATTATACAACAGCAAAACTTACAAACACATCGATATGACACAAAGCACAAAAGTCAGGCTGTTTATTTTCAATCTGCTCGTGGCTCCAACCTTGGTCTGTATTTGATCGAAGACACCTGCCGCGTCTGATCCTTTTAGCTCCGACAGCCCCAGTGTTTGACAGATCAATGTAAGATCCTGGAACGTCTGATTCTTGTCTTGATGTTGGTCAGCGACTCGTCTGCTCCTCTCAATCTGTGCTGCCTGGAGCTCTGAGCTGAGAAATACTATAAAGAAAAGAAGCCGTGTGAAAATGTTCTAATTTCTCGTCATCAAACACTGAATTGATGGAAGCCTTTACGTACACAAAAACTTGAGGTGATCTTTGGTGTTTCTCGTGGCACCCTTCAGCAAGCCTGACACCTGTTCCTCGTACGGACAGTGCAGCTCTTTCATCAGACCGCTCATCTCCAGCTGGAGACTGTCCACATCCTCTGAAAAGACAAACATTAGTGCTGGATATCAGTGACGTGGGGTGAGGTTTATGTCTGGTGAGGCACTGCCATCATCACAGTCAGATGTACAAATATACAAACTCTACAGGGGAGCTTTTTCAACATTTACATTTTAGTTTAAAATCAGCATCCTTCACATATAGAAACTATAGGACAGAAAAAATAACTAAAAATGTTATTGTCTGCGGCACTTGTGTTTATTAAATTCATCAATAACTTTGAAAAGTCTTCATCTTCTGCCAGTTTCTCTGTCTCAGTAAAGATCACTGCCAGAGGACAAAGTCAAAACTGTCCCTGAGGAGACAACGTTTCCTTGAAAAAAGAACTTATTTCTTTATAGTGAATGATTCATTTTGGAGCAGGTGGCTCCACCAAGCGTTTGAGATGACATGGTTTGCTAATTCTAACAATGGAGCTGTTAGCGTCGGCTAAGGCTTCCACAAAATGGAACAGTGTCCCGTGAAATCATTATGCATTGATTTATTCTTCTCGTGAGTAATCATGGACCAGTCTATAGTCTATGTAGGTCATTGCAGAGCTGATCAAAAAAACTAGAGCAGGATGGATCGATTGACTCCCTGATGTTTTCACTGCAGGGTCAGTACTTTTGACCTGTCTCTCTGGTAGTTGATAAGAACTCTGTTCGTTTGTTCTTTGGCTTTTCTTATGTAAAAATCAAGTGCCTCCCTAACAAGGGTGCCCTGTCATGGAGGAAGTTAGATCATTCCACTAGTGTCAGATCTACCTGGACCGGATGTGATGCTCTCCTCCAGGTCACACAGCGGTTTTAACCTCGACACCAGCCACCGACAGAGATCCACATACTCCTGGGAGGACAGGCCTCCTTCAGCGGCTCGGAGCAGGGCTTTCTCTTCCAGAAGAGGTCCGTCATAACTGAAAAATTCGTAAATTACTTAAAACATGTATTTTTTTTACTTGTCCAACACATGTTCGTTATGTGTATTTATAAAATGTATGAATGCAACGAGCCGTCAAGCATGTGTGCCCAGAAGCTAAGGATAGAATGTTCACGGTTCGGTATCTCACCCCAGTTGCTCCAGAGAATCGAGAATATCAGACTCCATGGTTGCGTCAGTCAAGTCTTTTCGCCTCTACTTGCACCATAATTCTGACGGGTTTATAATAATACTAGTAAATGCGTAATACCTATCATCTGTTCATTCATAGCGCCTCCATTGCTTTACGAGTACGTCAACGGAACGGAACGAAACATGAGCCCAGCAACAAGGGTTCCCGACTATTAGTTCCGTCCCTAAAAGACGACCGTTTAGACTAAAAAACGATTAGATTTCGTTTATACAACAATAATAAAAAAACTAATAACAAACATGATTTTCACGTGATAAAAAAAAACCTTTAGCGAAGCAAGCATATTTTAAAACAACAGGATTGATTCACAGTCAAATTAGGAGGGAAAGTTGAATGAAGTCACAGGGAAAGCTTAATATTTATTGAAAAAATGACGACAACTGCTCATGTTATACCCCTTTCTGTGTATATGGAGTGTAGAATTTTACCATATGATAGTAGTATGTATTATTATTATCATCTAGCTACTAACACTATATATTATAATAGTTATACTAGCTACTAACTAGCTAATTAATACTACCTACTGATACTATCTACTAATACTAGCTACTAACACTACTAACCAACCTTTCTACTTATGTCTATGTCTACTACTAACATCCACTGCTCACTGTTGTGGTTCTACATATTGTACCTCAACCCCACCCATATTGTTGCTATTGTATTGGTCTTTCTTGTACTTATTGTATCTACAGTGCCTTGCGAAAGTATTTGGCCCCCTTGAACTTTGTGACCTTTTGCCACATTTCAGGCTTCAAACATAAAGATATAAAACTGTAATTTTTTGTGAAGAATCAACAACAAGTGGGACACAATCATGAAGTGGAACGAAATTTATTGGATATTTCAAACTTTTTTAACAAATAAAAAACTGAGAAATTGGGCGTGCAAAATTATTCAGCCCCCTTAAGTTTGTAGCGCCACCTTTTGCTGCGATTACAGCTGTAAGTCGCTTTGGGTATGTCTCTGTCCTGTCTCTTATACACATCTAGATGTGTATAAGAGACAGGACCATGTCCATGTCCAACATCAAGATAGTCTCCCGTCATGTGACCGTAACAACAGTGGAGACGTCTCACATCAGGGACGGACGGCACTAAAATACCAACAAACTATAATACTGACACTCACCCATAGAGGGAGCCCCTGTACTGTACCATCAGTGGGACATGCACCGCAGTGTTAGAACCACTGCTTCAATCACTGCCTTAGAATTGAATCATTTTTAGTAATAAAATGAGTGCGACGCCATCTACAGCACCAAGACGTTTACAACAGCACCGACGGTCCAGGTTCTGGTTCGGCCATGGACTCACCATCAGTCCGAGCGGCAGCAGAGAAGACACAGCCGAGCAGACACAGACCTGTCTCTTATACACATCTAGATGTGTATAAGAGACAGCTAACAGTTGATGGTTGTGATGGTTGGACGTTAACAAGGAACACACCAGGCAGGTCCGAGATACTGTTGTGGAGAAGTTTAAAGCTGGATTTGGATACAAAAAGATTTCCAAGGAGCACTGTGCAAGCGATAATATTGAAATGGAAGGAGTATCAGACCACTGCAAATCTACCAAGACCTGGCCGTCCCACTAAACTTTCAGCTCATACATGGAGAAGACTGATCAGAGATGCAGCCAAGAGGCCCATGATCACTCTGGATGAACTGCAGAGATCTACAGCTGAGGTGGGAGACTCTGTCCATAGGACAACAATCAGTCGTGTACTGCACAAATCTGGCCTTTATGGAAGAGTGGCAAGAAGAAAGCCATTTCTTAAAGATATCCATAAAAAGTGTCGTTTAAAGTTTGCCACAAGCCACCTGGGAGACACACCAAATATGTGGAAGAAGGTGCTCTGGTCAGATGAAACCAAAATCAAACTTTTTGGCAACAATGCAAGATGTTATGTTTGGCGTAAAAGCAACACAGCTCATCACCCTCAACACACCATCCCCACTGTCAAACATGGTGGTGGCAGCATCATCGTTTGGGCCTGGTTTTCTTCAGCAGGGCCAGGGAAGATGGTTAAAATTGATGGGAAGATGGACGGAGCCAAATACAGGACCATTCTGGAAGAAAACCTGATGGAGTCTGCAAAAGACCTGAGACTGGGACGGAGATTTGTCTTCCAACAAGACAATGATCCAAAACATAAAGCAAAATCTACAATGGAATGGTTCACAAAGACACACATCCAGGTGTTAGAATGGCCAAGTCAAAGTCCAGACCTGAATCCAATCGAGAATCTGTGGAAAGATCTGAAAACTGCTGTTCACAAACGCTCTCCATCCACCCTCACTGAGCTCGAGCTGTTTTGCAAGGAGGAATGGGCAAAAATTCCAGTTTCTCGATGTGCAAAACTGACAGAGACGTACGCAAAGCGACTTACAGCTGTAATCGCAGCAAAAGGTGGCGCTACAAAGTATTAACTTAAGGGGGCTGAATAATTTTGCACGCCCAATTTTTCCGTTTTTTATTTGTTAAAAAAGTTTGAAATATCCAATAAATTTCATTCCACTTCATGATTGTGTCCTTGTTGTTGATTCTTCACAAAAAATTACAGTTTTATATCTTCATGTTTGAAGCCTGAAATGTGGCAAAAGGTCACAAAGTTCAAGGGGGCCAAATACTTTCGCAAGGCACTGTAACTCTTGTTCGTTGTTGTGCTGCTGCTGGAACCATAATTTCTTGAAGGACACACCTGAGGGATTAATAAAGATCTGTCTATCTGTCTGTCTGAACATAAAAATGTAAAATAAATGAATACATCAATGTACTATAACAGTAACACTGATAATACAGGAAAGGGAGGAAGGGAAACAATCTCCTTGTTATTGTGACTTATATCACTGCATCTAACCCATCACCAAAGTGAACAGTGGGCAGCATTGAGTGCCCAGCCAGCAGTGAGTGGGGACGGTGTCATGCTCAGTGGACCTCAGTGGAACCCAAGTCCAGTTCCTTAACCACAAGGCCACCACTGCCCACAAATCACAGTAAACATTTCATATGATCTAAGGTGCAAAGGAGCTAAGGTGAAGAGAAAGGTTTACAGGACGTTTGTGAGACCAGCCATGAAAAAGTCCAGGAAAAAAAAAAAGAAATTTCAGTTAAACAATCAATGTATTTTTGAGATTATAATTATATGTGTTGGTTCTGTTATTACTATGACTAAATTTAATTTAGGTTCCATGTGTGAGTTTCATAAGGAAGCATTGTGAAAAAAGCCTTTAAGTACCTGTTGTTATCGTTGTTCCTTTTCCCAAGATCAGCTGCACCTTTCTCTGCCGCTGTAATTACTGGTGTTATACATAAACTCTTGAACTTTTGATTTTCTCAACTGTCTGTCACTGTTTTTTTCTTCTAAATTTAAACTTAAAACAGTTGAGTTTGCACATCTGGGTCTGGTTCTGTGACATATGAGATATGTTTTATAAGACTTTGTTTTTTCTTTGTTACGATGCCAGCTCATTGATTGTTGAGTTACTTGTTGGGTTGCTCTTCTACCCATTTGTGGACTTGATTTTCACACTAAGCTTTTTCTTTGATATCAAATCAGATTTTCAATTTTTCTGTTGAACTCAAGGGTTTCTTATGTTGAAGAAGAGCAGTTAATCATCATCGTTATAATTCTAGATTAGTGATTATTAACTGTCTTATTCATCACAGTTCTGGTAAAAAACTGGTGCAGGTTTTTACACCAAGCACCCTTGGTGTATGATGTAAACATAGTAAAACTTTTATGAAACACTTTTTTTCTGTGTGAACAAGATTGCAGGTTTAATTCATTACAATTGCTAAATAAAATGTATTAAAGATGGTGAAGTAACCACCGAGAGTCATGGGTTGATGGTGTCACAAGCCAAGAACCTTGTGTATGATAACTAAAAGTATTTACACTTTTGAAGAACCTATGACTTTCTTCAATTCCTACCAGTATGCCAGTATTGTGGTTAACAAAACAGGTCCTGGTTTCACATTAAGTCTCCTTCTCCTTTAGGCTTCACCCTTTTCCAGGGGGTTGCCACAGCAAATCAAAGGTTTCCACCTCCATCTGTACATTATCTTCTACTCTAAGTCCAACTACCTCAGCTCCATCTCTAGGATCATTCTTCTACCAATGTATCCACTGTCCCTCCTCTGAACATGTCCAAACCATCTCAATCTGTCTTCTCTAGCTTTTTCTCCAAACCTT
>JAFBJS010001287.1:145255-183629 GCA_016785265.1 Paraplagusia blochii | reverse complement strand
TCCTGATCCTGTCCATCCTTGTCTCTCCTAAAGAGAATCTCAGCATCTTTACTCCTCCACCTCCAGCTCTACCTCCCCTCTTCTGACTATTTTAGTGTCTTTAATCCAGCCATCATGGCTGGTTTTACACAAAGTAATTGAGTAAATTGAAAAACAATGTTTATTGTATTTCATTAAATGTATTTCATTGCAGAATACTGTTGCCTTTTTGTATTGAAGGATAAAAAAGTTATCTCTAAAACGTTTAAAGGACAGGTTTAATTCACCTCGTTGCGATTTCTAATTGTGACTTCTTCAAGGTAGTGAATAAATAACATTTGAACTTGTACATGAGAGAACACAAAGCCAAGGATTAAAACTCACCATTTTATTATGATAATGTTATTTGATATGTCAAATTACAAGTGTATGATGTAACATAAAAACAGTTACAAACATATGTATGCATATTTACATTATATATTTATGAAAAGTAATGGGCTACATCTGTATGAAGAAAATACAACTATGACATGTTATTGGGACTATAAATTTTACATCATATACTTGGTATCCTCAAACCAGAAGAAATACCTAGACGTTTGTAGAAACCAATAGAACCGGAACGATAGGATGTTAACTGGTAAAGATGGAAACTAGGATGGACGTGAGGCACTTTTTTGAGGTTGTCAGGATGTGAAAGCCAATGGCACTAAGAAAAGAGGGGAGAGAAAAAAAAAGATGCAGAGGAAAGAAAATATGCACGAGGGAGGACAGAAAGAAAGGAGAAAGTAAAAACAGGCAGTGTTTTACAGAATAGTTAAAGATAGTACCATTTATACTGCAAGTTTCAAAACACAAATGTTCTCCACTATTTTAGAACTAATCACATAAATGTTAACATCGAGCGCCGTAAGATGAAAAAAGCTTACATAGAGTCATCATCAGTGCACCAAAGCATCGGAGAAACCGGAACAGAACCCACTTTAACTGCTGTGAAAAATAACTGTTTTTTTTTTGTTTTTTTTTAAATGAACACACTGAAGAGATACAGCGTCGTATAGCTTTCTTTTTTTCGTTAAGTCTACACAATGTCAAGAATGTACACTTGTATGCATTCCCAAAGTTATGCACAATTTCCAAGACTGAAAGAGGATAAAAGACTAGCAGCAAAGTGGTTAAAACTGAAGTCTTATATAATGCAGGTTCGAAAAATATAGATATATATTAAAGCGGACAGACACATGTTGCATATATAATACAGTACATGACAGGAAGTTGCACTGTGCTGGTTAATGCAGAATGACGAGTGTTATTTTCAGCATTCTCTACACTTTTTAAAGATTTTTTTTTTCTTAAAAAAATCTTTTGAATTTGTATAAATGCACATCCTACATTTTTGCTTCTCAGCCAGCAAGTTTTAATCGGGTTCATCAAACCTTGGTTCAGCTCGCAATAATGCAGGGAAAAATCCAATTCACATGTGGCAGAATATGGCAACCAGCCAAACATTTGGTTACACACCAACCTCACACACAAACACACACATAGTAGGCACACAGGGATACAGGAAGTGTGCAAAAGTCTTAGGACACTGTTGTTGGTGTTTTTAGCTATAATGGTTATAACTTTAATTAAAAGAGACGCATGCCATGGGTGCAATACCTTTGCAGTCCTGTAGGGTTTATCTTTTAGAAATCTGGATATCTTATTTTTTTTTTCTTACAAATTGGTTAAGAATATTTATTTTAATTTGGCGATTGTGAGAAACCCCAATTTTGGATAGATATTTTAAGCCTAATATCTGTAAACAAGAACAATAACACAATTTATGTGCAAAATAAAAATATTTGCTCTTGTTGCTTCAGCCCATACATGAAGTAATTAGAAAGACATTTCCGATGAGAATTGGGTTGACTTTGTCATTCCATAGATCATTTCCTTTATCTAAATAAAGACAACGAGAGTGAATGTCATAAAACAAAGAGCAGGAGGCAATGTGAGAAATTTTATGTTCTAAAAAATTTGGTTAACTTTTCAAAATAAAACAAAAATCCGACAGCAAGAATTGCAGTTAAGTAAACAAAGAAAAAAAAGGTGTCAGCAACATGCAACCAAAAAATGTACTTTGTTCATTTCTAGAAAATGGTTTTAACTTGGAAAAATATCCTTTATCTGTACACCAAAATGGGAAATAAATGGTCAGTGAAACTTTGTTAAAACTAGTTTGTGACTTAGGACTTTTGCACACCACTGTAGAAATCTCACACTCTCACACACACACACAAACACATTAAGAGTCACAGAGAACCACAAGCACACATGACAACAATCCACCGTCATGGTCATGAGACGACGAAAGATTTTCAGGGTTTTAACAGTCGTTCATAGCTGATTTTTCTCCGTCAACAATAACATTAGTGATTGTATCTAGCAGCTTTATATGTATGTATGTAAATATACATATATATATTTATTTATTTATATAGATATCAAACTTTTTGAAACAAGTGGACTGACACAACTGTACCGTGTTAGCACTACCCTTCCTTCCCACCGTACAAAACTAGAGAGAAACTCTATTAAAAGCCTCATAGTCATTTTCCATCGCAGCGCCCTCTACTTTTCAATGTGAAACAATACTAAAAGGTGATCTATGTACACAATGCTGTCAATCCGAGCTACAGTATATGTTTCTGACAGCCACGATAAATACAATTCTATCTTTTAAAATTTTTGAAAACAAACAAAACAAAAAGCTGGGATTATTATCAGTATTTAAATATAGTGTTAAGTATTTACAAATGTTTGTAGTTTGGTACCAGAAGATTTTTTTTTTTTTTGTATTTTTATTTTTTCTAACTCTAGAGAATTAAAGTGTCCTGTCCCGTCACTGACTCAGTCTGCAGAGAGGTCAATGTGTTTCCCACGTTAGAAAGTTTGCATAGAAAGTAAAAAAGGAGCATTGGTCAGGGTGGAACTAGGAAAACACATGGCTTTTCCTGCCAGTATATGTACATTGTATTAACCCAGGAGTGACAGGAGATGTATGTTCACATCGTCTGTTTATCAGTAGTTAGGAGTGTCAGAGTTGGCACTGATTTTCAAACACATCAAGGCTTGGAGTTGTGTTGAATTTAAGCTAGTGTGGCAAAAGTATGATGTTGATTCATTCACTATGACTTTGGCTGAACTATGGCCACTTTCAACATTTAGCTAAGTTGCTGTTTTCAGTGTTGTCAAGATGCCAAATAAGATGTGGGCCAACAAGGCTACTGGTTAATACGAGCCCAGGAGGGAATTAGCTGAATTAACTATAGCTGGTGGTAAACAATACTGTTTTCCTATTATTGTGCCTAAAAGGTCATTACAAGTGCAATGCAACATGATCAACATTGTAGTTACTCGTTATTAAAAGCCCTGCTATACCTAGGTGCTATAGGTTGATTTAGTGACCCACGCTGACGATACAAGTTTCACTTTTAGAAACCATTAATTAAGGATCACAGTACTTCTCACAACCTTAATAACAGTTCTTAACATACAGTTCTTGCAGAATGGAAAAACAAGTGTAAGGCTAGTTTAATGCTAGCTTTCAACCTACTGATAAAACCCTACAGTTTTAGTCATGTTGCATTACCTTTGCAAGGACATTCTAAGCAGTGTTAGAGGCTTCTGGGCTGTGTTTAGAACCAGCACAACAACTCTGGGGCATGTATCAATTGAGCTACATTTTAAAGTAATCCTCATGTAAGTTATCTTTAGATAACAACACAAAGTGTATTTTTGTATTGTAATTAAATATATAACAACACCTTTATTTTGCGTTGTGGATAAGAAGCCACAACAGCAATTAGTGTATCCTAGCTTAGCATGAAGACTGGAGCTAGCCTTATTGTGTCTAAAGCTAGCAATATCATCTACTCCCACTCAAAACAGCGCTTAATAAAATGTTCTTTTTCTGCACGAACCATGTGTAAAAATTCAGGTTTAAGGTTAAAGATGAAAAAGATTATTTTTCTATTGTTTTTTTTTCATTTACTCCAGAACTTTTAACAGGTTGGGTTGGATTTTGAAGAAATTAGATTCAGATAAAAACAGGAAAAAGACTATTGATCAGTAATTTTGCCTATTTACACAGTCAGTGGTGACGTTATATGAAATCAGATCACCAGTGCATATGAAGTTCAACACGCAGACACATGAGATACTCAGTATTTCTATACCCATGCACACCATTCATTCACGGCCTGTTGGATAAAGAGACATGGGAGGAAAATACTACTCTTTCACTGCAAAAGGGGGGAAACAGAAAAGAAAAGAATAATAAAATAACAACTCCAGGGACAGACATGGACATTTGAAGAGGGTGCTGCAACCAAAGCTTGGAGAGCAGTGCTTTAATAAGAGGGTTGAACACTCCTGTGCCAAATTGGATGTTTCTGATTTATGTATTTTTTTTGCTTTTTTTACATACAGAGAAGTCCAAAATTGACAGAATAAGTGCCTGGACATTTCTTTTTAATTAAATTAAGGAGCACCGTGTCCTCTGCACTCACCAAAACAAAACTTGCTGGTTGAGCAACATTTCAGCTTTTTGTTTTAAAAATAATTACCATCAAATGAGAAGGAACAAAAAGCTTAAGTGGAACAGAAGAGCAATTTCACTAGAGCAGAAAATAAATGAAGGACTAAAGGAAGGTTTACTGGAGAAACTGAAATATCTTTTTCAATTTTATATGGGTTCCAAAAGTCTTAATGTATTTTTTTTATTGTAAGAAAAAAATATTTTGGGGAACTAAACATGGTAAAGTCGCTACCATTATTTTCCCTTCTAATCATGGAATCGATCCCTTCATTAAGGAATGCAATCAAACGGTTCATATAACCTTGGAGAAGGCCATATTTTTGGGCTGTCGGACTTTTTTCTCCTAAGCAACATGTGATGATAAAGAAAACAAAGATAATTGGCCAAACATCCACCACAGCAGCATCTCTCAAAGGATAAAATTACACTTAGTACGGTGGCTTAAGTACCCAAAGAATTTGAAAAGGGTTACTTTGAGGGGAAATTACAATTTTTAGTGCAATTTTCTCTGTCTAGTAATTAAATTGTCAGAAAATGCATAAGCCATGAAAAGAAAAGGCCACTGTTACCCAACTGCAGATTCACAAAAAAAGCAAGAACATATCCCTTTATAGCATATACTCAAACAGCAAGTATTTTTTTTCTGAATGAAGAAGAGTAGTTTTTGACACCATGTTTTGCTGCTCTCTGTACAAAAGACATTTCCTTCATAAAGTTACACTTGTTTATATAGAGTTCTGACATTTGTGGCCTGGCTCTGTCAATGAATGTGTGTTTACAGGTGTGTTTAGTAACCTCTTCAAGTCTGTTAATCTCCACGACTTCTACTCCTCCGCCAAAGATTAAGCTCCTGATCTTAGCTTGATGCTAAGAGCCCCCACAAAGCATAAGGTTTGTCCTCCACCGCTGCTTGTCGGCGACAAACACAAACTGAAATCTCCAAAAGCCATCAGAGCTGGGGATTAAGACGTCACCCCATCTGAGAAGGGAATGAAAAAAGGATGCCGGCATTTTAAATTTTTCAGCTTTTATCCACTTGGCTTGCTTTGAGGGTGTCCCAGAGCCTGCTGATGGGTCACCCAGCTGCTTTGTGCTTGCCCCCACAGCAGCGGCAGGCCTCGCCACAGTGGTGGCAGGCGCGCAGGGGCAGGTAGCAGCACATACAGGGAGCAATGAAAGAGAGCGCCACCAGGGCCAGCCAGCGCAGGCAGAACTGCTCGTCGGATGTGTCACACGAGCACGGGTCTGAGAAGTCGCCCTCAGAGTCAGACATGCAGTGGTACAGCATGCTCTCGGCACAGAGCATGCAGCTGACTTTGTAGATGCACTGCTTGATAGGGTCGGGGGCATCTTGGCACTGCCCCCGCCAGTTGTCTTCGTGGTTAAACATCTCTCGGCAGTAAATGCAGCGCGATCGCTCGCCATCCTCTCTTCGCCGCCGGCCCTTCTTGGTCTTCAACAAGGGTGAGGGCTGAGTTTTAATGGCTGTGTCCTTGCCCAATCCCAGCCCTAAAGTCCCAGTGCCGGTGTGGGAGTCCCCACCGGTGCCGTCAGGGAAAGGGTACTCGCACTTCTTGCTGTCCAGTTTGTGAAAGGTGGTGGGAAAATCCATGTCCTCGCGCTCGTTCTCCTGTTTCCACATGACAGGGTGGCGGTAGTCCTCATAGCGACGGATGAGCACATCTTTACGTGGGTTGATGCGGACAATCTCCTCGTCGTCCATGTTAAAACTGACATGACGTGTTGGCTTGAAGGAGACCTACAAGAAAGGAGACAAAGACAAAAGAATCAGTTACATTGCCTATACTTAGTACGTAAACCTAATCTTGCTAGTACTAAGACCAACCTGTGGAGGGAGATAGCGCCTATTGTTGGAGGGGAACTCATCGAAGGGCTGTGCGCGGACATAGCAGCCCCTGAAAGGCTCGGTTGATACTACCTTGTTTACGGGGGAGAATGGCTCTTTCATGGGGGTACAGATAGAAGGAGGCTCATCACACACCTGCAAATATATTAAAAACAAACAGTGAGACTTATGCAACAAACCGCTGTCAAATAATGACTATGTTACAATTTGTATAAACATGTTTACACGGAATAAAATACTGTATCATGTAAAATAATTTAAAAACTAATTCTATCACCTTTACACAAAAACAGGAATATTAACTTGGGCTCAGCAACTGTATATAAATCTTGACATTTTTATCTACTTAAGCCTAAAAGCAGTTTTGACTGTTTTTCACAAATCTAACAAACCAAATATTCTGGGGTTTTTTAGTCAAATTAAGACAGTGCCAGTGAAACACAGTCAAAGTCAAGTAAACTTAGACAACAGTCCGGTTCATGATCTAGGTGTGAGGACTGCGTGTGGTCCAATCATAACCACCAGGGGGCATCACATACACACACACACTCAGCCGAGCGAATGCTGCTTGATGACTCAAGGCCCTTCTGTTAAGAACTCTGAGTTCTCATCAGCCTTGTGTGTGTTCTCACAAACATTTATAACTAAAGCAAAATCTACGAAAAAATTATGCTCCAAAAATGTGGCCATTAAAACTAGCTCAAAAATAATATTTGTAATGCGACAATCTGCACTTATCCAGCCAAACTGTCCTGAAATTCTGAGAGGGAACCCGGCATTTGGCATCAATGATGATGACATGTCTATAAATATCACTTAGTGAATTCCAAAGATGGAAAATGAATCCTGCCAAAATTATTTAAACACATTACCAGTAGCAAAATCCTTTTCAGCAGATGGCACTAAAATAAAAGCATTGGCCATTTTCAGTGACTCATGTGGAAGTGATGAGAGATGAAAGAAGAAAATCAGTTATGACATCAAAAACCTTGTGATGATATTTATTGCCCCGGCTTTTTGTTCCAACACACTAATCTGCACACGTTCCAGTGTGTTCATGCACCAAACAGTGAAATCTGCAGAATTGTTTCCAAAGAAATGCATATCCAAGGTCATGTCACTGAATCGCACATGGGCACAAACGGAGAAACCGGCATACTTGTTAACCATATACGTGGAGACCTTGTGTCCTCGCTGACTAGTTGTCCCTCTTTCTTTTTCCCACACTCGCCTCAACCTCACTGAGGCTGGGCTAGTCGTCCTCTCTTTTCCACCCTCTCTCTGCTCTGCATGTGGAGGAGGCTGCTGGCGCTGGTTAGTCAGTGCTGTGTGTAAAGTAGCCCACGCCAGTGCTTTAACGCACAGCGGAAATCTGGTTTGCTCCCAGCTGCTGCTACAGTAATTACTGTCCTGTGGTTGCTAAGAGATGCTTCCTTTGACTTCTCTCTCTCGCTCGCTCTCTCTCTCTCCCCCTTTCTCCTTCTCCCTCCCCAGACTGCTAACACATGGTGCGTGTGTGTGTCTTTGCTCCCTCTTTGCCTTCAAGCATACCAAGTAGTGTAACACACATCTACAGTGTCTGCAGGGAAATGTGAGGACCGGGAGACAGTGGAGGAGAGAAGAGAAAGAACAGAACAGGAAAAAATGACTTTGTCTTTTGTGTATCTTTGTGCTTGTGTGTCTGCAAGACTTTGGGAGAAAGAGAGAGAGAGAGAGAGAGATAGAAAGAGGGAAGGAAAGAGAGAGAGGCCAAAGAGTCTGCAGAGAGAATGTCATAAACCAGCTCCAGCTGGAGAAATGCAGCACAGAACTTAAAAAGCCAGATGACAGCTGTGTGTATGTGAGGGGAAGAGAGAGAGAGGGAGAAAGAGAAAAGAGTGGGGGATGAGGACGGGGGGCCAAATGGGAAACAGACATGGGCTTCCTTTTAAAGCTCTTGCCTAAGCCCCACCATTCAAAGGTATGCGTGGGGGCCAATCTGGAGCTGATCTGACCCCAGAGATGTGGCTGGCTGGGTGAGGGAGAGCAGAGGAGACAGGGGGCGGTGATGAAGGGATGGGAGCCATGGGTAACCTGGCTCCACACCAATATCAGGAATCCGTGCACTTCTACCTTCAAAAGGCCCAGGCCAGGGAAGGCTCTAGTTGGCCCACGTAACTGGAAAACTCCATCAGTGAGATAACTGACAAAGGGGTATTAGATTAAAAAAAGGGGTTTGATCACCAAAAACATGCAGTGTTGGTCAAAGGAAACCGTAACTATACAGAGTAAAAGTGAACAGAACTGCCCCTCAGGGATTAATAAAGTTTTTTGAATCTTGAATTCCCATTTAAGACAACTATAAAATGGTTAAAAAAAAAAAACAAACACTGGCAGATCAAGCAAATATTGTTCTACACAAACCTTTTGGAGCAGTCGATATACTACAGTATAAATATACAGTAAATATAATGTGATTATTACAGTTTAACACATTGGTCAGGATACTTAATGGCAAATGTTCTGAAAAATCTGAGGAAAAACACTACAGTGTGTAGTATAGTAGTAGTAGAAGTCGTAGTAACCGTAGTAATAATAGTATAAATGACCAATGTCTAATAACCTTAAGGCCAGAGTCTCTTTAAGTACGATGTTGATTTGGGAAAACATGTACATGGAAACGGTTCTGGAGGGTAACGTTTTAGAAAATTAAATCTGTAGATGGATGGATAGATAGATATTTGTTCATATTTATATTATTACACAGGACTATAAATGGTGCCTTTGATATTTTGAAGTATTTTTTACAAAATGTTGCCTTGGAAAAATTATCTTGCAGGTATCTCCAGGCAAAACATGGGTAACATAATCTTGGCGATCTCCCACAGCTGTCCAACCAGTCTGTCCTGTGTTTCTGAATCCAACTTTAAAACCCCAGTGGCCAACAAAGCATCTCTAACGTCAGCTGATAAAAGACAACTTCCTGCATGAACTAAATGAAAAGCAAATGTTTTTCGGTGGCATAAAACAAAACTAAGGAGAAAGAACGTAGACCGTGGTAGGTCGGCTGCACAGAGTGGGTCATCACAGTTGAGGAGGATGTTGTGCAACCAGCTTTTATTCATTGGGTAAAAATGACATGTATGTATAGTGTTTCTGTTTCTGAATGAAGAGAGGAATGTGGTTAGCTTGTCAAGGACCTGCAAGTGTGCAATGAACACTGCATGCAATGTCAGACTTTCGTATAGAGAGTGTCTATGACAGCAAAGTAGTGGCTTTGTGTTGTGAATTTATTTCCGAACATAAAGCTGCAGAAATAATGTCACAGGTCGTGTGGTGGTATTTTTTCAATGCTCTGTGCGCAGCACTTTACCACGGGCTCACTTCTTTCTCTCAGTAGACCAGGTCTCAGACCGCAACATTTGGATGCCAAATCACCATGGTGACATCCTCGGTGGCTCACTCTCGGAACCTAGAGAACACCCCTACTCCACCCCTCCACCTACCCCCATTTTCACCCCACCCTGCTGCCTAGCAACAATGGTGCAATTGGATTTCCTGTTGGTTCAGGCAGATTCCTTTCAAAGAGGAAGTTTTGCCTGAGGAACCGACTGTATCCGTGCCTGCAGACACCTGCCTCCCACAATCCTCTGCTGCACTTGTTGTATGCAACCTAAAGTACATCACCTAATTGTGACAAATTCAATTCAATTCAAAAGACTTTATTGATCCCAAAGGGAAATTTAGGGGGTGTACCACTCCCGGAAGTACTGCAATACCAGGCCGATGCATGTGGTTAGAGCAGGCTTATAGACCATCTCCTTTGTCCAAAAATCAATGTAATATAAATGCCTGGGTGGGAAACATAAAATATTAAACTTATAAGAACAGGACTACAATTACTTTCAGCCACAGGACAGAGTAGTGATGGACAATAACAAGTCTTTCACAAATGCAGTGCATTTAACTGTTTGAGTGTTTTGATCTACAGAGCAAGCTCCTCAAAAAGGGCAATAATATTGGGACTATCTGGGTTTGCTCTTTGTGACATCAGCTGTACAAACCTGTGGTCAATCACTGGATCAGATAATGACCACATCAGAAGACTGACACTGATTTTGGTGCAAGATTGAGTAAGCCAAGTGGAAAGCCTTTATTGAAGACATAATAAACCTGTTGACCATGTTATTGTCCCCTGTTTTCTGGATAGTATTATGTTTTGATGTTGTACCTGTGGTGACCAGGGTAAAGGTTCTGTGACAACAGTAATGACTAAAAAAAAAAATGAAAAGGAAAATGTACATCTCTGTAACTATGATAACACCTAAAGCTAAAGATTATGGCTCTGTATACATTATTTTTTTACTGTGGTAAAATGACGGCTATGAAGTTGGATAGAGGAATGACTTCCTCTGGCACTTAGAGTAGTCAATTCCCAATTGTCCCAAAGCATCTTAGACAACTTAATCTTAAAGTGAAAAAGTCAATAGGTTTAGCATGAGGTTTGGCCCTCATACTACTTTCCAAAAACGTACCCTAACAATAATCACATATGTAGACACAACATATGTTTGTGTCATACTGAACACTTTTTCTTCGTTCTTACTCACCGGTAGTCCGTCATCAGGAGTATCGCCTTCCCCAAATGGCCTACATCCTGAAAGGGGAGAAGAAGGAAGGAAAGTGGATTAAGACGTGACACGAAGATGATGTGAACAGCATTACATGGTTAAAACAATACCTGGAAATCAGTCAGTTAAACTGGAAACTGGACAGAGGCACAACTTAAGCAGAACTAAAGAAAGTTCTTTGATGGCAGTCTGGTTACCCATGCCTCACTGCTCTGGAAAACACGCCAGAGAACAGCCGAACGCCTGAGAATCTAGAGGCAAATGCTCAGTATCATTATTTACTAATACTCTATTAAACGTTAAGTAGAAGTGACACAGAAGCTGCATAAGGATGAATAAACGTTGTCCATTAAATATGAAAGGCAAGTTTTGAAGAGTTTATTTAACATAGAATTGAGTATCATAAAGCATTAAGTAAATCAAATACTAGAATTATAATGAAGACCATAGTATTGTTGAAATTATTTTTTGTATATTACGACTGTGCACAGACTTCTGTCATCCAATAAAGCTGAATTTCAAATGCGTTTTGTTGCCGGTATTTTAACAACGGTGACTTTTTTCAGGGCGATGCTTCTGCTTTTCTGTCACTGTGCACAATTGCGGAAATGAAAGCAGCATTGTGTCACTGGGACACATACAAGTAAATAAAATACGACTGCCAGGGATAATGTAACACAGACCAGCAATGTGAAATAGTATCGTCCATTTTTTTTATCCAAAATATCCCAACTGCTGCGAGGATTAAGACTTTTACAGTAAGGAGAGTTCACTCTGTTACAGTCTTGGATAAATCAGTGAAAAACTGGTGTAAAAGCATGAACATGTTTTTTTTTTTATTACATTTCTCATTATTCTTATCGTGTATTGAAGTATTGTGTACATTGGGTAAGGAAATAAAAAATATTCTACCAAAGCGCTGTTGATTTGAAGGTCTGAATAACAACTGATTTAGATTTGCTTTTGACCAAATATATATACTGTATATATATACATATATATATGTATATATATATCACGTTTATGATAGTATATATCACGTTTATATATATATATTTTAGTGTGTATATATATATATATATATTTTAGTGTACCTGCTGTTATGTCAATCTATCATAAACGTGACGGAAAAAAGAAAATGTCACTAAGATAATATTAACACAACAAATGGTACAGGAACATTGTATAGAGTTTACGTCCTGGCTATGACGAACAAAACAGGGATTAAACCATTTCCACTGAGATAAAGGGGGAACTGGAAACAGTTTGTACCTTGGCCTTGAAGAAGTTCCTAATTAGTTACATCAGTGAGGACTAATTCGAAGCATTGAGGCATCACTCAGCCTCTCTATATATTTGTTTTAGTGTGTCTATATATATATATATTTTAGTGTACCTGCTGTTATGTCAATCTATCATAAACGTGACGGAAAAAAGAAAATGTCACTAAGATAATATTAACACAACAAATGGTACAGGAACATTGTATAGAGTTTACGTCTTGGCTATGACGAACAAAACAGGGATTAAACCATTTCCACTGAGATAAAGGGGGAACTGGAAACAGTTTGTACCTTGGCCTTGAAGAAGTTACTAATTAGTTACATCAGTGAGGACTAATTCGAAGCATTGAGGCATCACTCAGCCTCTCTACATTTAGAGAGGAACTATGGCAATAAATAGCAATGCTGCCGTGGCCACAGACATGTTTGAACGTCTTTTTTTTTCTGCCAGTCAGGTTGGTAATCTTTGTTAGAATCACATGGGTTAATGTGAATGTGTGTGTGTGTGTGTGTCTGTGTCTGCATTGCTTCATGAGTGCGGCTGAAGACGCTTCCTTGCAGCACGACTCTGGCAGGGCTGGGCCACAAAGCTGCCTGAGCCATGTGCCCAGCATTGCCATGACAACAAGAGACTGCAATAGTGATACACACTCACACAAACACATATAAAAAGCCATCTGCACACACACACAGGCAAAAACATATTCCCTTTCTCTCTCTCTCTCTCTCTCTTGCCGCCTCTCCTCTCCCCACGCAGCAGTCCAGCAGCAGCAGCAGAGCGATGCAACAGGAATACAGAAGAACCTGCCTGCCTGAGCATTACACAACACTGGCACAATGCAGAGAATGCCAGGAGAGAGGAGAGAACAGAGGGAGGAGAGGACATCAGGGTAAAAGTACCGAGTAGAGGAGCAGCCAGGAGACAAAGCTTGCTATGACCAGCGATAGCTGACATTCACAGAGGAAAGTTGAAGTCTTGGCCAATAGCAAGATGCTCTGGTTGTAGGTCAACTGTAAGTCAAGAGATTGGGCTGATAAAATATTTGTTTATATTTTAAATTATCCTCACATGTCTTACTTTGTACATCCCACTTGAGTCTCAAGACAAATACTATTAAAGAAAGATTTAAATAAACCTCTAAGCTGTAGGTCACCACCTGTTATGAAACACAATTGCCAGTCCACACAAGGTAAGCCAAAAAGCTTGATTTCTTGAAAAATCTGAAACTGACTTGTCTTCATATTTTCAGCGAGTGTTCCAACTTTACTTAATAAGGCTTTGACCTGGAGATTTACCTCAGTGTAATAAATTAATGATCTCCGTCTAATTCTAAAACTATCACTGCCTTTAACATGCAAAAAATCTTAAGTCTGTAACCAGGAAGTACACACTTCAGATAAAAACTGTGGCCAAAAAGCAGAGCCCAGCAGAGATAGCCTTTATGATATGATCTACTGTACCTCCTTTACGCTCCCTGGGGTTCAGAGGTCTGGAGAGTAATAGAGATTATGACTCCTGAACTTACCAGCCAGCTTTCTCAGTAACACTTTGCTGGGTGGCAGATTGCTGAGCTGACGTTCTTTTGCGAATTGGAAGACTTTGAACCCCCCCACTTGCAAAAGACATTGTAGTTTAGACCATCAGAACTTGCTGTAAATCATAGGCCTCCGTCAACCAAATTCCCAATCCTGCTCAAAACAAGGACCCCAAACTGAAATTACCAATAAGCTTTGTGTCTAGATTCTGGAGGCCACAAAATGGCTCAAGTAAGCAAGGCTAGAACTGTTCAGAATATCTTACCATAGACTAAATACAGTTACAAGCTCAACAGTCAACAGCTGAAAAAGATGAGGTGAAGTTGCTCAAAAAGAGGGACTCAAATCTTTGCCATCTGTTTAAAAAACTGTGCATATGTTCTCTAGCCGAGTGTTCCACAACTTTGTTTGCGCCACGGACCGGTCAAATGTCTTCTACTATTTTCACGGACCAGTCGTTGAGTTGTGGCAGATAAATACCCCTTACTAAAAGTAAATTTCAGGTGTTCTGAAATATTTTCCTACCTATAAAATCTTCCTACGCAAATTAACTGTGCATGCAAACAACAAAGGTTTCCCAAATGTGCCCAGACTACTGTATAACTTTCTCCTACCAGACCGGTATAAAAGGTTAGAATCTTGTATCTGTGACTCTGCATCATTTTTTATTGTTGTTGTCTTCACTGTGAAAATATGTCCTAATCAAATAAAGTTGCTTTACTGATGATGGAATCCTAGCCATTCTATTGTTCAGTTCTTTTGTTGATGTGGGTATGGATCAAGTGGACATAATGACCAGATGGGGCCAACGTCTACTTCATATCTTAACTCCTGCCCATTTTTTACCTTATCTTCCTTCCTGTTATTATCACCCACGATGTGGGCACAGCACCAGTTCTGTCAGCACTGCCCCGCCTGTTTCTACAGGAAGTGAGGGGTTTATCTGAGCAGCTGGCACTAATCAGATAAAAAGGATGGGTCATGCTTGGGTGACTGAGCAGGTAGTATCTCGGAGGGCTGTGATTCGTTGGCTCTAATCAACCTACATATCTCCACCAGAGCACATGCCAAATAATAAATAACCATACAAACTAGTGACAGACAGGCAGAAATACAGGCCCGACACACCCAGTTACACTGTTCATACCACATTCAAGCACCCGTATTTTTTTACACATGCACAGGCTGGATGCCAACTTGCAGAGGATAATGCAAAAGAACAGAGGACAGAGGTTCTCAAAGAAAGATGAGGGTTGCTCAGATTTTCTGATATGGAAACAACAGAAGATACAGGTTCCTATATATTTAGTTGAGATACTGTACATTTCACTGAGTTGCTACTTTGCGACTTTGTTTTGTAGAAACACAAACCTTGGTGGATGTCCTCAATGGCTCGACGGATGCCACGGTCAAAGGCGCGGGCATCGGCAGGACTCTGAAAGGTCAGTCCGAACTTTTTATCGTTGATTCTCCAATGGTGGAAGATTGGGTTGACTTTGTTGTAAACAATGCCTTTCTGAAGGACACACTCCAGAACCACCTAGAGGTTTAACAGAGAAAACACATGTAACAAATAAAGTTAAAAATTTGATATGAACTTTGATATTGAACTGTGTAATTATTCTCAAAATTAAAATTACCAATGGGGAGTAAACGAAAGCAGCTGTTTTCTTTTTTTTATATGCAGAATGGAAACTGTAACTCTTAAGGCTGGTTGAATAATTGTGTAAATCTATTCTCTTTTTTATCTCCTAAAGCTGTTTAAATGTGTCAGGTCCAGGTCAGATCATTTCACAACTTCATGATGAGAGAGTCAAAAGAGAGAGGCCTTCATCTCAAATGTATGAAAAAATACACATAAGCCCAATAATTTCACATTCTTTTGAGGTAATTATTAAAACACATTCTAAATAGTAGGGTTTTTTGTTACAGTTGATGGTAAAGTTGGAGAGCAGTGGTGGTAGCAAAAGAGAGGAACAGTATATTTTGGAGAAAAGCAGCCCAACTGTGTGGCATAGAGAGACTCTTTTCAAAGCCTATTATTAATCACGGCTAGTGGGCCACCTCCGGGCCTTCCTCTAGGCAGATTAAATGAAATGAGAGACAGCCATTACAGTCTTTGAGGTTTTTACCAACATACACCAGTGGTGGCTTAACAGGGTGTGAAAGTTTGAGAAAGCCTGCACATGATGATCAGTAAACTGTAGGCTGGTTGGATCAAAAACTGATGTGATACATGCTATGCTTTGCATCTTCATATTGCAAAAAAATGCCAATGTGTCCTCTGCAAGACAAGAAACGAACAATAGCTACAATGCAGCTTTGTTGTTTTGAGACTTTATTGAGTGGTAGCATTTCCAGCATTTTGACCCTTGGACCACAATGGGAACTAAAATTTGACACAGGGTCAGGTCAGGAGTAGAAAAATTGAAGAAGATTTGCATGATCTAAGACAAATGATATGCATAAAATAAAATGGTTAAAGCCTTTCTGGACTATCTATTGGGGGGATCCTGGCAATGCAGATAAAAGGCTTCTGCTTTCTGCCTGCATTAATAATAATAATAATGATTATAATTAATAGTATCATTTGGACCAGTTTGGAGGTCGTTTTACGAGCCGTGTCTAGCCCCTGGGCCTTAGTTTGTCCACATTTGCTTCTGACAACGATCAGATCAGCCATTAAACCTATGTTCAAAAGTGATGCAGCTACATGACTATTAACTTCCTAACAGCTGACCCTTTGTTCTCTGTTCATATCCTGAGGTGTTGATGTCTAATGTACATATGAGATACATTTTAATCTCATTTTCTAAATAGTAGAACTGGTCTTTCAGTAAGGATGAGATTTTCTAGGTCCTCCTGTAATTCTGACATCCCTAAAATGGGGATTAAACCAAGTAAAATGGATGGAAAAATGAGTAGATGTTATACGGTTGGTGTGGCTAAAGTTTTGGTGGGTGGAGTATTTTGAGATGGGGTCGGCTGTGGGGGATTTTCTTGGTGCCTCAGGGGCAGATTGTAGATCGAGACTGAATGGAGCCGGAGCAGGTAAGGTGAGCGTGCAGCAAGGCCAGCAGAGGAGGAAGTATCACAGTTGCATGGAAGGACGATACTTAACACCGCATTCCACACTGAGCTCAGAGAAAAGGGAGGGAGGAGCCATGCTGACACAAAGAGAGGCAGCGGCAGTAGATGTTAGAGGAGGAAAAGGACAGACAGAGGGAGGTGAAACGTGCACAGAGTAGTGAAGAGCTACGGTCAAAGCAGAAACAGGCAAATTACAGACAGTCAAGATACATGGTGGAGAAAGAAAATTCACAGAGCTACTTCTGTTTTTAGCTCTGGAATTGAAACCTCGTGATCATTATCAGCACATCCTTATTTTAATCATTTAAAACCTGTACTGTGTATTGGTTCAAAAAGCATAAAGATGCTGTAAGGTTCAATCCAACAGTCTACACCGGATCTACAAGCTACATCAAGCTGTCATATTTTTAGAGGCCAGTGTAGTAAATATTCATTAAATAATTAGAACCCTAGTTTTTTTAGAGTCAGAAAGACAAGGAGAGTGAGATCAAAAGGAAGAGATGAGACAAGAGAGGGGGCTCAGAGGAGTGATTGGTAGCTATAAGGAGAGCCAGCTGAGTCATCACCAGTACACTCTGTGCCGCATCACTGCGTATATAGACAGATCCTCTTTACTTTTCTTCTAATGTCTCCTGTCTCTCTGGCTCCACCTAGTTTTCTTGCTCCTCATACTGTATATCCATATCACCCTCCCACATCACCCTCCCACACTTTCAGTTACAACAGTCCACTGCCTCTATCACTACACATTGTGTCCTGTTGATTAAAAACTCCTTCACCCCTGTTGTTTTTTTTTCAGCTTGTGTTTCATCTCAGGTAAAGCAAGTGATTCACAATGCCAAATGTCATATTTATTTCTCTTTTGGCAGAGTGGGGATCTTTGGGGATATGTGAAGTGTCTTTTTTAAAGCCAGCAATGGACTGGTGAACTGATTTAGAAGCCTATAGTGTAAAAGCTGCCTCTCATGTTAGGTCATCAGGAAGTCCAGTAGACTATGCATCATGGTGGTCTATCTACTGTGTTCTCTGGAAAATACCAGACAGATCTGACACACAGAGACACACGCAGACCAGAACTCACCGTGTATATCTGGATTGTTTTTTTTCCATCAGCAATGCATACTGACCATATTATTAAAGGGTCATTTTAGATCTGAGTGCTAAGAACTGTCAGTTTGGTTTCGCTTTAAACATTAAAATCTGCACTA
Source organism: Paraplagusia blochii (assembly GCA_016785265.1). Lineage (NCBI taxonomy): Eukaryota > Metazoa > Chordata > Actinopteri > Pleuronectiformes > Cynoglossidae > Paraplagusia > Paraplagusia blochii. The sequence goes on along the minus strand of JAFBJS010001287.1, from coordinate 165,468 downwards.
TATTTTTGGGTAGTGACCATTGGTTGCCCACTAAATTTACACACACTTTACAGGGTGTGGCTTCAGACTTAACCTGAGTGAAAATAAAAACATGTATAACATATATTATAACATATATTCCTACAAAATGCAAAAATGTCGATTATTTTTTATATTGAAACAAGAAACAAGACTGAAATGAACCTAAAAGTATATTGACCAAAATGTGCTTTTTTCCCCATCCTTTTCATCTTTTAGGTTCATTTCAGTCTTGTTTCTTGTTTCCCACATCCCTCATCCCACATTCTCCTCTACTGAGTAATCTGCCCTTCTCCCTGATGATGTCATCATGCATCACAGCATCACGTAGTTTGCTCCTATTTTCAGACACCTGCGCCATGGAGGAAAGCCAAACAATCACTTCCTGTTTGAGTGTGACTATATGTGAGTAAGACAGTGAAAGAGAGGCATTTCCAGTTCATTTTAAAAAAGGTAATGCGTGTTGGTAGAACAACTGAAAATGCAGGTCAGAATTATCCCTTAGTATGCAATTAAAAAATATCTGTACTTGGCCTTCAAGTGACCAAACAGTTGTGTATTGTTGGTAATTTGTGGGAATAACAACTCTTGATAAAGACTGCAAAATAGTACACGCCTTATTAAGTCCAACCAGTCTGAGATCTCACTCTTTTCCATATAATGTGTCTTTTTTTGCAAGTAAGGCAAGAAAGGAGGGTGCAAGCTATTTTTGTATACTTAAATTAGGCTTGACAGCATAATTATTTAGTTGAATTCCCTTGGTATCAAGAAAACAAAACCACGACAAAACATCATGAGGATAACCCAATCTTCACTAACTTTTAGAAATGTAGCTACTGATGTTTTCTTTGTCTGCTGCAACTCATATGTCTAAGGGATGTATGTAGTGTAGCTAATGAGGATGCGTATCAAGACAGTTTCCTTACCAGCTTATCCTTCAGCCTTTCACCCTTGATGTGGAACTCCACAGTGGTGGGACTGGGACTAGGACTAGGGCTACAGGGACTTATGTTGTTGCTGCTTCCTCCGCTGCCTCCACTGCGGGTGCTGCTGCTGTCGTCTGCCCGGCTGACCTTGTAGACAGTAACGCAGCTAAGACCTCCACCGCCTAGGGGGAGCCACCCACCGCTGGAGTCATCCCGAGTCATGACCACTGCTCTTACACGCGCATAACTGTCACTGTGAAAAAGGGAAAAAAAAGAAACATGAGGTTTTTAGTGACCAAACTGTTCACATCTATCATGACCGTGACTTTGAGGGCTAATGCTACACATCACCTGACCACAAAAGCATACTTAAAACTAAAACAACCCTACAAATAGCAGCCTACATGCATTCAACCACTGCAGAAAACAAATGATTATCTAGCATACATTATGTAGCCTGTGCAAAATAAGAATTTCCAATTAATTACTATGAATGTGTGGAAGAGGCTGTGAAGATTGCAAAAGAAATATCAAGAGGTGGAACACACAAGAAGCACTGAGATTATGGTGATCATGGTGGCTGTTTTCTGGTTTCTCCAAAACCAACAGAACTATCTGGTTCAATCTAAAGTCTTTGCTTTGCAACCTTGTTGCAATGTCTGTTTCTTCTGGTGGAATACTGCAAAGCATTGCAACAAATTTCCCTGAGCCATTTATTTTAGCATTTGTCACTAACTCTCTGCACTGCAAAACAGTGAAATATGCCTGTATATACCACAGACAGGAAAATTGGTTGCTACCTGTATCTTAATTCAGTGTTCGTATGTATTTGTGTGTTTAAATGTAGCATTTAAGTTTGTAGTGTTAATGGATGCTTTTACTTGCTATCTTATTTTTCTATCCCCTGCAGCAATCAAACCTTTGACACGCAAACAGAATTAAAACAAGGAGGAAAACTATGTAACCCAACCTATCTGATCAACATAATTTTATGGTGAAATACTGTATTAAGGTACACATGTAAAGAAAATAGGTGGCAGCTCCGCCTCAGGTTTCCATTAAAACTAAAAAACAAATACTATTACTGGGTCAAATGTATATTTAAGATCCTATGTCTTTGGAAGGCTTTTTGCTAAAACTTTAATAGTCTCCATCCAACATGTATGACTAACCTTGGATCACCCATAGGGTGAGTGACCATGTGGCTAAGTTCAGGATATGGTGACTGCTGATTTGCAACCTTTCCCCTACAACAGGGACTCTTAGACTACACAAAAAAAATGACAAAAATTCCAGTTCACAGAATCTTCTTATCCCATCAATTGTTAATACTTTAGCCTTAAACACCAATGACAAATACATTGTCATTGCCATTGGAAATTACATACCGTGCTTAATGCATAAGCATTTTTAGGCATGGAAACATATGCCCGGTCCAGAGAGTGTTTAATCTACGAAGAAGGCATTTCTTGAAATTGTATAAGATAAATGTCATTGTTTGAGATTTCTGTCACAAACTCAGAACACAAGTCTGTGCATGTCTCTGGGTAAAGACGGTGAGTGTTATATGTTCACTTACAGTATATGAAGTCAAAGACAACTGTTATCTAGTTTACTGTGTTATGTTGCCATCAACCGTTCAGGGTTTGCCATCTAGTGTGGCATCTGATCAAAGTTAAAGTTCTAAGGCTACTGAACAAAATTATGCAAACTACAACATGTTTTAGATTCTATGAACAAAGAACCAAGACTTCTTCTTTTGCTTGTCCACAGTAAAATAAAAACAACTAGCAGCAATTCTAATCAAGGAGATGGCAAGCTCAAAGGTCAGCTGTCACCTAAACTGTCATTTGACCTGTTACAACTTCCTGAAATTTGAGGGGAACTGGAACTCTGAAAGCTGAACTTTCACCCTCATGGTTGTTTCTATTTATGAGCCTCATTCAAACTCCATTTACCTGTTTGCACTGACAATCACCACAACAATAAAATAAGAAGAAGAACTTTTTAGTTAGCTTCAGAACAAGTACAGTATAAACTGCACACCAAAGCATACACATTGTTAATATTCATAACAGCAAAAAGCTTCACAATTTCACATATGAAGAAGCAATTAGAACAATACCAATTGTTATTACAATTCTTTTTATATAACAGATTTTACAAAAAGTCAGATGCTTGCCTGATTAGATAACTCCACGGGGCTGCCGGAAATGACAAAGGTCAGAGTGTGCTGATGGCAGCATTTAAAAAAAATCTCTGGTAACACATTAACGATGGAGTGAGACGCAAAATTTGAAATTATCAGGCACGTCGAGTGTAAAATTCATCTGCAACAATTGGTTTGACCCACTATGAACAATCACTGAGTTCCCACTTTGTAGAAACATTTTTGTACAGGAGTTCTGGTTTTTAACACTAAATAAGACACTGATCACAATTACTATATGTGACAGGGGATGTGCAAATCACTGAACACACCTCTCTCCTGGTCTACTCTGTAAGGCTAACCTTTGTACTCCTGCCGCACACACCCTTGACACACCTGTGTCCAAGTTATTGGTTAGTAATTTATCAAAGTGCGAGTGGTAAAGAAATCTGTAAAAGATAGTCATTTGAAACTTCTATTTCCAAAGAGTAAATATAATAAATCAAAAGCTACGCTATCAAAACTGAACAACTAACAATTTATAATTCTTTCACTTAGTTTCACTGGTAATTTGTTGAACGAAATACATTTGTCACATTCGGAAGTTAAATGAGTCAACTGCTTCTCTTTGTCATTTGTATCATAGCCATCATGTGCAGGAGAATAATAAAACATTTCTTCAGCTTCTTCTATGAACCTTAATTTGTTCATACTTGCCTGTTCTCTTTTTTGCAGGTCATCATGACTCAGCAACAGCATGGGAAACTAACAAAAAGACAAAACCCATAACTCACTTCCCCTCTGCAGCCTTAAAGCAATTGGGTTTAGTGTTTCTTAAATTTATCTGCACCTCCCCCTGCTCCCTTCAGTTGGTGACGACAATACATATTACATATTTAGCAGCATAACGGACAATAAAGAGGGAAATACTCTTTTTGTTGCACCCCTCTGTGGCCCACCAATAAAGGATGCGGGTGATGAGTGCAGGAGGGGCTGTCAGTCAGGCAGAGGTCCCTCGGGTGAACAGAAGGCAGGCGCTGGTGTCACTCAGCCATGACAGGGTACAATGACCAGGGCCTGACCCTTTGGACCCACCATCACACACATGCCATCAACCCCGACTTTCGATATGGGGGAAATTGTGCAGATACAAATATATGCACACAACCAATTTTGCAACCAACGTTAATAATCATCAGTTACAAATGCAGCTACAGAATGTGAGAATTCCTAACAACAACTGCCAACAACTGATGCATCCACCTAACAGATGCAAAAGGTGAAAGAGAGTAAGAGAATGAGAGTGAGGGAGAGTCAGTGGAATATTGGTAACAAAGACTGAACTCCACGCCCCTTGCTGGGAGCACACAGTCCACTGGACATACAATTGAGAGCGGAAGCAGATCAGCTGGTCTGGGCCTGGGAGCAGGGGAGGAAAAAGGGGAGGGAGCAAGTGAGAAAGGCGCCCCCCATTTCAGATCATTCCAAGTTATTCTGCTGGATGACTGACTTCATTTCCGACTGAAAGCCAAAAAAGGGGAGGTATGAGAGATAACCATGAACGGGTGGAAGAAGAACATGTCGGAAGATAGGAACAGGACAGGAACCATAGCAACATTCAACAGTTTTCACATACGTTATCAAAAAGTAAATGTAGGTTTAGCTTTTTAACTTGTTACCAGAGTTTTAACAAATAATGGAAAACATTTTGCAAAGAACACAGGTCTTTTTTCACAATATCCTACTTAGAGATAGAAACAAAGTGCATGAAAAGTTGCTGTGATGTAGACCATTTGCTAAAACAGTAATTTACTTTGTATTATACTATATATACATCTAAAAAATAGCCCAGCCTACAATTTGTGACAACACTGCTTTGCTTTTACTGGCTTTGCTTTAAATGACAGCCACCAAGGTGAATCAATAAAATACTCTCGACAAAAAAAACATTGAATATCTTTGTCCTATTGCTAGATTAAACAGAGTCTGGGGAGCTAAGAGTTAGTCCACGATGAAAAATGTTTGTGCCTACATTCCATAAATTAATAGCACCCTATCAATATATGCCATGTTTATTTCTTTAGTTGAAAAAACATTCACAAACTAAAACTGAAGTTATGCCCAACACACAAAACTATTTAAATGAATTAAGTCTATGTTGAAAAGAACACGTGTACGGAAGCAAGGCCTGGGCCTCAAGGCTAGCTGCTCCACTGTGTGGTGGAGAAGGGGGATCCTGGGACAACCATTTTCTAAGTGGACAAAGTGGCCGTTTGTCTGCTGCTGCGGCCCATGGCTCACTGGGCTCCAGGCTGCCATCATGCTTTGCTCTGGTCTCAGCCTTGGTCTTCCCACCCAAAGAGAAGTGGAACAGAGGGGCATGGGGGTTTGAAAGAAAGAAAGGAGGGGGAGATGATGGGATGAAGGAGAAGGAAGAGGAGTACATAAGGAGAGAAGAGGAGAGAGAGAAAGGATGTGGCCTGAGCCCTGGGTGCTGGCCAAGTCACCCCCCTCTGTTCCACTCCATCTCCCCCTCTAGCCAACCCCTCCTCGGCTGCCTCTTGCTGCACAATGGCTGCTTCTCTGCTGAAATTTCACGTTATTGGATCCCGAGCCGAGAGTTTTGTCCTCCCACAATGTCCAGGCAGCAGAGCATGTTGCAGGGAAGACACACTCTGCAAGCTAAAAGCTGGAAACCCATTCCTTCTTTCATTAGCATCAGAAAAAGGGGGAAAACTTCCCCCTTCTCCTGTTTTCCATCCTTTCTCCCTCACCATTTCTCCCTCTATATCAAAACCGGAGGAAGCCTGTCAAGCCTGGTCAAGCTTCACTAGAGCACTTTAGCCAGCAGGACTTTTGATGTGGGAAATCATTAAAATATCATTGGGAAATGAACACAAGCTACTTATCCCAATCCGATTCCATAGATTATCCTCGGACAAGAAAGCAATCACAGGAAAAACACAGGCTCACACAGCCACAAACAGATGATGGCGTTAATAACCACTGTGGCTGTGACTCATGTTCTTTGCTTGCTTGAATTGGTGGTTATATTTAACACATGTTATCATAGAAAAGATGGATACATTTAAATTTCCATAACTGCTTGAGCATAAATAAAATTGTTTGCAATTATTAAGGAGCAACTAAAGTATACGTCTGGTGAACGGTAGATAAGCTGATAAATGTCTTGCCTGTTCAATGGTTCAATGCAAAATTATGTAAAAGTAAGTTTGGAAATATAGTGCAGTTTTCTTCCTTCTCTGATCCACACCTCATTGAGAACAAAAATAACATGGAGATCTAGGACTCCATCATCAATTCCAACGGTGCATCTAATCTGAACGCTGCAAACCAAAAAGGCAATTAGCTATGGTTCAAGTCCCCTAAATAACCAGTGGCAAACTCAAGAAAGCAGACATGCCAAATCAAACACTAATATGACCGAGCGTGGACAGAACAAATTATGGCATAGCACAAGCTTAGTTCCTTTTGTGTACGGCACCATTAAAAAAAAGTAAAATTGTCTGTAGACAACCTGAATCTCCTTTACAAGCCTTATACATTAGCTGAAATATTATGCTGGTTATGGGCAAAACTGAAAGAAAAATTGGATCTGGCATGGCTTAACACCTAAGGCTGCTAGTGACTCATCGACTTTGCAAGAACATTTAACTTAACTACTAACTTTGAATAAAATACAATGGCTTAAGTTTGCACCAAACCACCGTCTTCCACAGTCACATAAGGACAAAATCACTGGCAACATTCCTCAACCACAACATATAGCGTCAAATTAGCACCTAGCACAAATCAAAGTCAGACCTAAATCAGTAAATGGATGTCAAAACTGCTCATTCCAACATGGGTTCCAACATTGATTTTCTAACCTACCCATCCATTACTGGATTGGGACTGAAGCCCCAACAACACTGTTTAAGGTGCCGCTGCCCTGTGGTGCTATAAATCAAAAGAAACCCATATGCGTATCAAATGCCAGAAAACTATTCTCGAGCATCAATCAAGGCAGCATATTGAAATGATCTTAATTCATACCACAAGCATTTGGAAAATTAAAACATTTTGCTTGTCATTGCTAAAAGAACGAAAGAAAGAAAAAAAAATAAGAAAGATGGAAAGAAAGAAAGGAAAAAGAAAGGGAAGATAAAGAATAATAGATCATCACAACATGCATTTATATATTACATTTGTATTCTTAATAAATATATATACATTTATCTGATAAAAATGTTGTTTGAAAGAAAGAAAAAAAAGAGAGTAAGAAGGAAAGAAAGAAAGAAACCACAAATTTCTGCTGCTGTGGTATCTTTGGTCTACTTTGATGTAGAAGTAGTCCCCAGGGACCCAAACCTCTGCTTGTTATAGTTATTCTGAAACCAAGGGGGGAAACAGAGGGCCAAGGGGGCATAGCAGCTGATGAACTGTGGGTGAAACTACCTATCTCTGAACAAACTTGACGGGACTAATAACCAAACCATGATGGGGACTTGTAGATGTTCAGCCAAAAAGTTATGAGAGGTTACAACCTATACCGTTGATAGAAATATATAATTCTAACCACCATTGCTTGATCAACATTCTGTTAATTCTCTTAGAATTAATTTATTAATGGTTAACACTGGTAGAAGACTTAAGTAGATATAACATGGCCACTGCCATTATTTTAAGGCTACGTTTTCTCTTCAAAGACAGAGGCCCATCTCTCTCAGAAACACATACACATGCCAAATGTTCCCAAGTGAAACAATCACACAAGTGTGTATGCACACACACACACACACATGCACAAAAACCCCTTCCTGTTTTCAAAGCGTTTGGAAACTCAATCAAAGACACAAGGTTTGGGATTTACATCTGTGCCCTTTTATGTCTGTTGCCTCGCAGGAAAAGAACCATCTCAGCCCAGCTGCAGCAAAGAGCTGAAGAAGATATGAAGACAAGCCCTTTTTCTGGAGACAAAAAAAAACACTGCAAGGTTGTCTGATCGTAGACTCAACAGCTGAGATACACAGCTTAAATCCACACAGTTTATTCTGTCTTTAAAATAAAAAATGTCTGTAAATAAGCTTAAAATACACTGCTGACATTTTAAACACTGTATGCATGCTCCTAAAATACTTGGAGAGGAAATGAAAATTATAAGAGGGAAGTGGCTAGGGTTTAAAATACACAGAATCCAGACTCAGTTCAAGCACATGTGAATGGAACAGTCCACCACTGAACAAGGTCTGTTTAGTACGTTGATGTCTGGGTTACAGACAGTTCTGACGTGCTCTTTTTGATAAATCAGAAAATCCAAACATGAACTTCTAACTTAATTTGAAGAGTCTGGTCTCAATGTACAACCTGGTAGCTTTTCAGTGAGTGTACCACAATTTCTTAAGAATACATTGTAAATTAAAATTATCCACATGAACCTAAATCTAATATTTGCTTAATGTCTACAAATCAACCAGGAATGTAAGCCCTTACATACGCTCCAAATTTAGGTGTCAAACACAAACACATTTGACTGGTCTACAGTATGTGAACCACCACAGTCACAAGAAACTTCCTGAAAAGAATACAGGTACAAAAAAGAGACATAGTTAGGTTGAGAAACACAATCAAAAGTTTGGCGTTGCCATTCTGTAGCTTGGGACATAACCAGCTAGTGAAGCAGTGTTCATGAGGGTCACATTGAACAACTGGCAATGACCCCAAAAAATACAACCTCTGAAAAGGTCCAGGAAATTATTTAGCTTAACACCAGGACCACAGGATACAGACAATTAAGCAGGTCATAAAGCACTATCCCGTAACAGCTGAAATATCCGTCTTCCTTTGTCGTTTCTAAGCCTGATGGGGGCCGTTTGGGTGGAATGTGTTTGGAAAGATCTCCAACAGCAAGGACTGAGCAAAACAGCCCTCGGGTGATAGGATCACGACACCCACACTGGCAGATAAAACACTGAGCTGTCAAATCAATCACGCAGATAGGAAGCAAACGGGGAGAATGGGGATCATAGAGGGTCACCTGAGTGGAAACTAAAAACTACTACTAAACTACTACTAAAGGAATCTGTATCAATGAAGTCAATAATGTTGCATGTCTAGGGACATAAAGCAAGTGAGCTTTACTGAGCGTTGGCTTCCAACACTTCAAGAACTGGTTATATTGTAGGTATGCCATATTATCAGGAAATTGAGAAAGTGTAACACCATTGAACATTTGATCAATCTTTGTAGAAAATCATATGGCTGTCTACAGTTATAACGTAAAATTGTTGACTTTAAAAACATGGTGTTCCAACATGGTAGACTCTTGAGTATAAACAAACTGGCCTTACTCCAGGTTTCTAAAAATCAGTGTATGCCCACAAGCTATGTAAATAATTCGCACATCAATTTCACAGAGAGGGAAGCCAATTGCTATATATTTGACTATTCAAATGTAGGATTTACATACATCAAATAGATATCTTCAGCTGGATAAAGTTTATTTCAAGGGCAGAAACCGAGCAAAGTCTGCGAAATTCAGGCTAGCCATTTTACAGCAGTCTTTATGCCAGAGACAGGACTTTCTGTGGCTTCCTGTCATTGCAGTCTTGTGAACACAGTTTCACCAAAGCCAAGTAACATGTTCACAAAAAAGGGTGTGCTGTGTGTACACATGCATGGTTTACCACCCACCATTTAGACAAAACCACTTCAGGAACACTGACACTTTTGGTGACGATTTTAAAATTAAAAATGTTTTTTACGGCGGCGGCTACGGGAGAGCAAGCACAGAACGTCCCTAATTACAACCAGTTCACACACTTCACAAAGAGCTTTTTTTTTCTCTCAAAAGAAAATGCATCTGACTTCATCTTATCAATTAAGATAGCAGTGAGTCACTGTGTAAAAAAAGACCACACAACTGTGAGAAACACTTTAAATACCAGCATTGATTTCAGCAACTATGATACAGGTTGTGAAATATCTCCTGTTTACTATTATTCTATTATTCATCTATTACTAAAAACAATGAAGCTTACGAAATCTTTAAATTTGTCAAAAGGAATCATATCTGCAGATCCACATAAACAGACCAGCCTTTTGTAAGAATCCAGGTTTCCCATTGTGTTAGCATAATTATGTAATTGAAACATTTAGACGATAGAAAGATATAGTAAAAGAAACTAATTGGAGTCATGACATGCAAGACTAGTCATAAAGTCATTCCAATGATACTACCTTGTTTTAGATTTCTTTTGTTTATGGCTCAATGTAAATGTACATCTTTTTACACCAATTTTATGATATTCAATATATTAGTTGCACTAAGAACAAAACACATTCAATTAATGAACCTGTAAAATCTCATCATCAAAACAAAAGACATGTTTAATATTAGCTTTTCATAAATATATAATGCCATTCACAATGTGGTTTATCTGAAGGAGACAATTGAATCAACTCACATGCCAGGTTTTATACTACTTCCTGTAACAACAGTGTCGCACACATGGTGGTGTCTTATCATGCTGGACTTAATATTATGAGCAAATGCTCTAGCAATTAAATAACTGAAGTTGTGGACAATAAAATTTCTTTTCAATATGCCCCATTACAAGTAATTTAATTGGTAGCCGTGCCCCTTTTTTCATTGGGACCTCCTTTGATATTAGTACTTAAAAGTGATGGGGTAAAAACAATACTCAATACAATAACAATAAATGTTATACGACATGTATTATTTACATCTAAACACTGTGTTGAACTTTATCTACACCAGGGGTCTCAAATTCGCATCAGCTTTCAGTGTTCAATACAAAAGAAAATGTAATAAAAAATCAGTTTCCCATAGATTTGTGTAATACAACACTGAACGAGATGAAGACTGTAGATCAGGGTTTTGAGGATTCACAGGATTCAATAGGATTCACCATAGAATGTGGAGAACAAATCTATAAAATATTATTATAAATTAAACTTTTACATCAAGGTGGGGGCCTCAAAATATCATTCCACGAGCTGCAAGTGGCCCACAGGCCACGAGTTTAGGACCCCTAATCTAGATCGTACATAATGCACCTTATATCCTGAGTGTGTTTTCAATTGCCAGTTAACATGTTTACATGATTAACCATAACCGTAACCATATTAAAGTAACATGTCCTATTCCCTACCAACAATGCATGTGCATTGCTAGAAATATGAATTTAATAACAACAACAAATAAAAAATTAACTTAGACCTAGTACCATATTATTAATAGAAGAGATAAGTGCAAATTTAAGACAACAAGAACAATGGCATAGTCCACAGTATCGCCTAAACGTTTGTAATGAATTAACCTAATACAGGCCATATACATGGAATAAGGGGAAAAACCTGGGTGTGTTTCCAGCATTAAACCACGACACAGTAAACGGCCAAGGAGGACATATGACTTCCTCTGTGACAAATACATTAACAAAGACCATATATCCGGTAGAGACGAGGAAACGTTGCGTTTAAATAAAACATGTGGCTGATCAAGGAGAGCTAGTGTTTACCATGTGGGGGCTTTTTGTGTGCAGGAAAGGCATTGTGTGCACGGAGGTGCAATGCGAAAACAGCGTACAGTGCTGTGAATGGGCAGGCAGGTACTTTATGAATGGAGGGGGAATCATGTGACCGCAGCACCTCCCGAAGCAGATATTTCTCACTGACTGTCAACAAGCGCACACAAGAGATCGACTCATTGAAAAACAACAGCACACACACACACACACACACGAAATGCGACTTAAAAATGGGCGCGACGTGCACAAACACACACCTCACACACGGATTAAAAAACCGACATCCGAGGATTGTGCAGGATTTGGGTGTGAAGGAGACGCCTTTCTTTAGAAAAAATGTCTTTTTTTTATGAATGGAGATTGTAATATGTAAATGAGTGCGATTGACAAAAAAATGGCATCTTCAGCCCATATTCGACGTCGACCGTGTCGCAATCGTATCATATGAGTTTATACGTCGAAAACGAAAGCTTGGCTCTGGCCAGAAAAGAGTTATGTGGGTCTTGTAACCACGACTGTATTCGGAAATCATGGCGTATACTTAAACATAGACATAGACTCTCAACAAACACTGCCTGATCGACTGAAATGTCTCGGTAATGGTATTGAGACTACACTATTATTGTTTTGCTGGAGTTTACTAACAGCCATGTCACATTAGTTATCAAATACCTGCGCATACATAGCAGCAAACACTATAACTCCAGCCCAGTTTTGTAAAGTCATTCATAAATACAGCTATGATGGCCTATTGTTGTCAAATATTGATAGGTGATCACATTAAATAATTCAGAATGATAGTCTGTTTAAACTACAGGCCCTGTGACATTTCCCTTACAAAGGAATTGAACCACAGACAATCTGAAAAACAGTATCTCCAAGAAACATTTTAATAATGTAATAATGTTGAAATTATTTATGTTCAAATCCTATATATTTGGGGACATATAGTTGAAAAGTGCAAGTGTCAGGGTACATTCACACAACCTATTGAGTAAAGTATGCATATGCAACAATGCAATGTTATACATCTATTACAAAAACGCTATTACATCTACGTAAAAACAGGGTATACAGAGACGAAAACGATACTCACTCGTTGTTTGGATTTGTTGAATCTTCACTCATTTTTCTCCTCACGGGGATCCGAATCCTAGCAATAGCATCGACGACGCAGTGACGGCGGGATAAAATGCCATAAATATCATCATTTTCCTTCGCATGTACGAGTCACCGCTTGAATTCGGACAGTAAGTGAAAAGATGAACGTAACAAAAAAAGAACCCTTTTGCCAGACAAAAATGAAATGTCCTTGCGTTGAGGGTAAATTAATGGAAAAGAAGAAACAAGTGGAGCTAGCTCCACGCTAGCCTGCCTGGAACTCTAATGTTAAATCGCGACGAGGAGGAGGAGGAGGAATAATGACAACCGTTGATTCATTTTATCCTCCCTGGAAGTAAAATCCGACCACAACAAATGGGCCATCATCCGCACCAGCGTCTCAGACGAACACAGCTCCGATTTTTCTTAGGTATAAATCCTCCAAAAAACGCACAGTGTAACGTTGGGCAGTGAATTTATGGCTGGCTGCCGAGCATCCATTCGCCCAACTTCACGTCAACGGACACAAGACTTATAGAGTGAGAGGGAGAGGAAAAGGCAGCACTGTGTGCAGCCTTGCAAAGCGTTGCTCCGTCAACGTGTCCGCGTTACTCTACAGTAAAGGCATCCAAAAAGCAGCCCCCCGACCACCACCACGACCTCCCCGAAAAGGAGAGAGGGGTCCAAATGGTTTCAGTTTGAACGCCGCGGTGTAAAATAAAAACACAGAGCGTAAAAATGCCCAGGATAAGTTGGAGGACATCTGCTTTTATCGAACTCCATTTTCAACTGTGTGTGTGGGGGGGTAGAGATGAAACATCGGAAAACTGGGCGGATATGCGACCCTCGCTTGAGAAAATGAGATCCTTCCGCGACGTAGTAAAAACCTCAGGAAAAGACAACGCTATTACCGTATAATAACGCAAACCGGCAGATATTAGATATAATCCGATTAAAGACCGACGTCTTTGACACTTATGCGAGTTTCCTCGGAATACTGTTCGATAGGTTAGAACGGCTTTCTCGAACTCGACTAAAAGTAGTTCCCCGCACTTCCCAAAAGAAGTTTCCTTTAATCACGCATTGATACAAGAGGGAAGCGTCCGTGTGATAGCACGCGAAGTAGAAAATAATCCAGAGGAAGCTCTGGAGCAGACATACAGACACACACAGACTAATGCAGCGACTTTTTTTTATAATTAAAACTTTTACTTTTACCCACACCTCACAGTGTGTAGTCTAAGGGCTATATAAACGCATACAGACGTGACTGCTGCTGCACGTGGAATTACATCAGCTCCTTTTCATGGTGCAGTAGATACAGTAGATGTTAAACTTTTATTTAGCATAATTTGCTTCTTTTTATGGCCAACTTCACAATTTCCTGAACGTTTTAAACAATTGGCCTATAAATACACAGTTTATAAACATATAATACCCGTGTTACAGGTCAAAATTAAGTATGGAACACTCATTATTATTTCTATTAACTTTTACCATAAAGTAGAGAATTTAGTAAAATTTATTCGATTTTTTAAGTACAGTAGAGGCCCCAAAGTCAGTTTAGACAATAAAAACCTGCGGAAATTAGTATAAGTTAAGTTAAAAAATAACTACATGTTAAGGTTAGACCATCACTTATTGAAAGTAAGGTAAATTTGACCCCTGATACCAGTCTGGAAATAGCTGTAAATGTAAATAAAAGTAAAAATGCAAGACTGAAGCTATGAATATCTTAGAGAGAATAAAATAACCAAGATGATGGCAGCAACAACAGCTAGTAAGCTAAATATTATTAAAAGCATTTTAATGGTTTGCCCAGTAGGGGCTTAAAGTTGACATAACAGCCCCTTTTTTAAGCCAATGCAAACAATTTGACCTGGCCTGGAATTGGCAGAAGTTATTACAATACAAGTCAATACCCTTGAATAGCACCATAAACATAAGTTGCAACATAAAAAACAATGCACGCCAGCAAGATACAAAGGGAACCTGGTAAAGACGTTGTTACATTCTTACAGTTATCTTACCAACTGCTAACATATCAACACCATCTGTGTCTGAGTTCTGAGACAACAATAAAGGACATGTTCAAATGGCCCATTTGTGCTGTAACCTCAGATTGACCTGACGGCCCTTCAGAGACGCTGAGCACTTCGCACTTTCTGAAAGAACACGAAAAGGTTAGAGAGGAACTCATATCTGCTGTTCTGAATCTTTTTTTGGAAAAAAAAAGACTTGATTCACTGGCATGGTTGCGTAAGACTTAAATGCTATTGGATTTCTGTGCTGTGTGGAATGGCAAGAGATCAGGCTAAATGATTCTGCCTGGTTGTCATAGTGACAGCATGTTGTGTGAGAAGTTTCTTTGTGTTTCCCTGGCTTTCATACAGCCTGTGCCACAGTCTTATGCTGCAGCCATATAAAATATCCCTCTGTGTCACTCTATACAGTATAAATAGTCCATGCATATCCAACCCTCACATGTGTGACCCTGACACATATAGTAGACCTACGAGCACTATATCCACATGTTGGTTTGGTAAGAAACTGTTTGATCAGAAATGACATATGTATTCGGCAACGGATAAGCAGATGAAGATGAATGAAAGAATGAAAGGACAAAGTTAGCAAAATATTAATTGTAAATCAGTAATATATCAAAAAGAACATAATACATTTTAGGAAAACAAACTTGAATAGGTAAATGGATGCCCTATATTAATTTTGGTAATATTGTTGTCATTGTCCAAGCACTTAATTTTCAGACACGGATATGAACCAATTGCGCCACAGTTGCCTCCAAAACAAAGATAAACATCTCAGATCCTTACACGAGGTTCCAGTAAATTTCCAGTACATTCATTGTCAGAGGAAAAAGCAATATAAATCAGATCAATACTAATATCACTTAATTTTGCTTATTTTTGATCGATACTCTGTCCAATATAGACTGACTACTATTATCGGGCGACCAATATTATCGGTCATCCCTAGTAAACGTTAGTTTACAATCAGTCAAAAATGTCAATAATAACTAAAAGAGTAAATTAAGTTGTTTAAAATGTACAACAACAGTCAACTAAGTAGAGCTAAAGGGATTCTAAAACCTCGTTCCATAACTGTGATGTAAATGTCTGAGGTGTTTATTAAGATACCCAAATGTACTTAACTATTCAAACGTTGTAATCTGAACATCCAAATTAGTTTCGTCTGTTTGAGAAAGAGCAGTAAAAGACAGACACGGCGGAATTTCCCTACAGCATGTTTGTATCCTACAGAGTATTAGAGTTCAGGAAGTCGGCCTCCTTTCTCATCTCACAAATGTGGATCGCAGCTCCAGTGCATTTCCTGTGTTTTTCCCAGACACAGCACACATCACTGTGCAGCGCTCTTAAACAGGGCAACCGGATGTTTAGATGTTTAGCCGAGGCATCCCTGTATTTACATGCAATCAGGGTCACTGCAATTCTTTGCAGGAGAGTAAACAAGTCAACATTCTTTTGTTTCCAACAAGCAACAGCAGAGTAAAGGTTGTGTCACTCAATTGGATTCAACATAAATACAACAATATTCAAATTTCTATCAGGAGAGTAAATTTGTAGTAGAGTCCTTATCTTTTCCAGTTTATTTTTTACATTGTTACCTTTCTAGAAACACATCAGTTTAGATGACATCAACTACCTCTATGTAAATTTTGCACTATCCTTTTTTGGGCAATACTTGTGTTACATTTTCCAAATGTTGATTTTAACTATTATGCTATCTGTAGCTACTCTACTGTATATTGCAGATTATCATGGCTAACATTTAGGTAGTTTAGCTCTGTCATTGTTGTGGAACCCAAGGGTTCACCTCCTGGGCAAGATCGAATCCTGGTTAGGATGGTTGATGCCTTCCAGTGGGCTCAGCACCTGCAGGAAGGTTCAAAAGGGGCTGGCACCAGAGAGAACCATTTGGGTGGATGGATGTCGATGAAGGTCCTCAGTCATCCAGGTCATGGTCAAGAAACAAACCTTTGCGACCAAAGCCAATTGACATTATTCTTAAATCGTTACCATTGAAGAAGATTGATGGCTTTCATAATGCTATATTTCAACTTTGTTTTACCAGTTTTGGTGATGAATTGTTTGAATTGATGTGCCTGTTTTCTGCTACATTTTCTCTTTATTTTTCTGACTTATTTAGATAACTAAAAGAATGTATCATGAATATGGGGCTGCATATGTAAACTCCACAGATGCAATACATTTGTAGAGCCTCCAAAATATCTTGCTTAGATATCAGTACCTCCAAATATACTGAAACTTAATATATTGGTAGCCTCATAGCATAATTGCCTAGCTCATTTTTGGCCACTATTATCATTTCAATAAAAAAAAAATACCAATGTGTTTTCAAAAAATCTTGTTTTTTTCTTGATTTCCAAAAACATTGAAATATGACTTGGGCAATTATGCTATGAGGCTAACGATATGTTCAAAATTCACTGTCATATGGGACAAATGCAGCTCTTATGAACATCTAGGGGAGCTTAACACACAGCTAACCAGTGAATGACTATCAGATGACAACTTCAAAACACAGGTGATGTGATCAGCAGCTCTGAAGCAGTACAAGCAGTCTCCGGTCACAAGGGAAAAGTAAAGGCTTCTCTTTGTACATCAACTACAAAAGGAAATTAAGTCTTTGAGCTGTTGCGGCCATACAGTCTTTACAGTGTGTACCTTATCCAAGGATAAGGACCTAAGGTTACCAATCACAAACCCTAGGAAAAAACCTAAGCATAGGGTCATCTGCTTTGGATTTTCCACCGTGCTTTACATGGTCCCCACTACTGACTCTAAAATGGTTTTGCTTTCCGGACTGTGTTTTTGTGTGAATTTTTAGCTCTCCATTCTTAAAAACAGCCAATCCTTTGGTTTCCAAAGAGGAACAGGACCAAGAGGTGGCTTAAACAAGAGGGCTGATTTTTAAAGGCCTGGCAGCTGAACACAACAATGCATACCTATGATTAGTGTGGGCCTGGCCTCGGAAGCCTGCAACTTTTAGGCACGCTAATTGTATGGTGGTGAGCAAAAAAGGTGTAGTGGCTGCAGGGGAAGGAAGTGTGAGGTCCCTCAGGCATGTTTAGCTGCGTTCTGTGATCCAGCGTGTTCTTTTTCTTTCCCTTCTTTTGGCTGGAACTGCAAACTGAACTAGAACTTGCTGCTGCTTTAAACTTTGAGAAGCCTTTGACATTATACAGGCAACAGGGAGAGATTTTCTTTCAGGAAAGTCTTAGTGACAGATAGATGACTCAAGTGTGTCAGACGTACTTAGATGGTCTTGTGACTGCATGCACAAAGATGTTTCTTCAGATGAAGGGTCTGCACAAGCCTTGAGAGAAACTTATTCCTGAGGATCTCTAGGTCAGCCGTGTCCAAAGTCTGGCCCGGGGGGAAATTTAGGCACCTAGCTTTTCTGCTAAATATTTTTATTTTTTGCAGTTTGACATCCTTTTTGAAGGTTTAGGTTTTAATCTGTTAGTATTTCAGTATTCATAATAGGTTTCTTAAAGATATAAAAGATTATTGAGCAGTATTTAGCCATTTTTTTTTTGGTTAACATTTAGCCATTTATAAGTTAATTTGTGTGATTTTCTTGTCTAAGGACAGAGGACAGAGTTATCAACCCTGTAAAGCTCTATATGACAAATTTGATTTGTAAATGTGGGCTATATAAATACAAGTTGATAGATTGATTGAAAACTGGCTTATGTATAGTGCATTTTATGTGTTTTGCTAAAGTATGGGCTTTTCAAAAAAACTTAACATAAACAAGTTGCTTTTATCAGCTGCTTTCTTTATAGGCAGACCAGGGCAAAGTAAAGGCCGAGGGACCAGACTTGTCCAAATCATACTGTTAATTGATATTTTCATTATTGTTTTTTTGCCAGTCAATAACGTAGAAAAGGCCAAGTGTCGAGAAAAGACCCGTGTCAAATTTCAGTATCCACTGTGACCCGGGAATAAAAATAGTCTGCGACTGTTTTTAGCCAAAAGTTGAAAGAGTGTTTCTGTGAAAAAAAAGAAACGTTACCAATTACCTATTTTAACCAAATTCACAATAGCATGCGTCAAAGAATATCAGTTGGTCTTTCAATCGTCCTCACCAGCTATTTCATTGTCAGGTGGTGAGGGCAGAAGTCTCCATGACTGCCGCTCAAATCACACTGTGCTGTTCTGTGAGCCTTCCCAGTTATGTGGGTGTGGACGGTGCTATGATCAGATCACCTCAGTGGCAACCTGGCAGTTGCTTGATTTGAACCCGAAGCGGACCAAAGTCTGCTGTCTTAACAACACAGCACATGCCAAATGCAGAACTAGACCAGTACTTAAAACTTAGATGGACTATACAGTAAATTTGCACCAGTTGCCAAGGCCTCAAACACAAAAAAAACAAGGACCTAAATTGGTTTCAGTCCCATTTAGCTTGTTCGCTGCTTGCGGCTCTGTTACGTCTATAATGTTTATGGGTTATGCGTGGGGCTTGATTGAAACCTGATCTGGCTGAGGAAGCTGTGTTTAGGGTGAGGTGGACAGGCCTTTGTTGCTGCCTGAGGGCTGTTTATTTGGGCGGCTTCACTCGGCTTCCCTGTAATCATCATCCAGCCCCACAGGATGGAGGGGATTAATGAATATGTTGGAGAGGAAGTTACAGATGACTGTTTACCATTCTCCTGGGGGATGAGAAGGAACAGCATGGGAGAAGGGAAAACTTTCAGTGTGTGTGTGTGTGTGTGTGTGTGATTGTGTGTGTGCGTGTGTGTGTGTGTGTGTGTGTACAAGACATGTGCCTGCATGTGCAGGTGCTTGTGTGCATTTACATAAAGAGAATTACAACAAAGTGAAGGGTCTCACCCTAACTCCTTGAAAAAAAAAAATGTGGTGACTAATACACTGGAACTGATCAAAATGGCTATCCAACATTTTAAAGCTTGTCCTGTTGTCTTTGATAAAACATGAAACATAAAACAACTGCTTATACTGGAGGAGTGAAGACAACAATAAATTAAATAAATTATGGTTCGACATTTTTTCTGCAAACAAAAACAAATATATTTGTTTAAAATACGTCTATCTATCTATCTATCTATCTTACTGACTAACAGTATAGTGCAGTGTGATTTGGGTGGCACCAGATACCCCGTGATCCAGTAACTAACAAGCATATGAAGATGAATTAATGAATTAACTACAATATCAACACTTTAAACAGAAACTTTTACAAATTACTTCCATTCAGATCACGCTGCACTGTAACACCCCCTTTTGAACCTTTCTTCCGGTGGTGAGCCTACTGGAAGGAATCAACCACCCTAACTGGAATTCGATAATATATATTAACAACCTTGAACCATAGTTAAAGATAAAAAAGGTAGATGTGATAGAGGTTGGTTTGAAAAAGACCAAGAACATTGGCATG
>JAFBJS010001287.1:42252-144905 GCA_016785265.1 Paraplagusia blochii | reverse complement strand
ATCTATCTATCTATCTATCTATCTATCTATCTATCTATCTATCTATCTATCTATCTATCTATCTATCTATCTATCTATCTATCTATCTATCTATCTATCTATCTTACTGACTAACAGTATAGTGCAGTGTGATTTGGGTGGCACCAGATACCCCTGTGATCCGGTAACTAACAAGCATATGAAGATTAATTAATGAATTAACTACAATATCAACACTTTAAACAGAAACTTTTACAAATTACTGCCATTCAGATCACGCTGCACTGTAACACCCCCTTTTGAACCTTTCTTCCGGTGGTGAGCCTACTGGAAGGAACCAACCACCCTAACTGGAATTCGATAATATATATTAACAACCTTGAACCATAGTTAAAGATAAAAAAGGTAGATGTGATAGAGGTTGGTTTGAAAAAGACCAAGAACATTGGCATGGATGTGTATTTTTAATTTTTGGAAAGCGTATAATCAGGACATGGGCATGACATGACATGACAATACAACTTTATTTTAGACATAGAACCCATATGAAGTAACACATGCCTATAAAGAGGCAGAGTTGTTGATGTTCAATTTAATGCTGTTTTCACATTTGAGTTGATGAGTAAAATCCTTAATCAGAGATGAGCACATGACTCTCTGGGAGAATACACACAATGTATTTCCCTCCTTCCAAAACATTGCAGTCAGCTGGACATACAAACATTTAACATTGATATCAAGTAAAAAAAAAAATCAGTTGCTCTAAGCCCCCCCTCAACACTCAGCTGTGTGGACCCCTTCTCTAACCCTCCTCTTTCCCCTGTGGCCCCCTCCACTTAATCCTCCCGCTCATCTGGGAACCAGCAGCACCCCTCCATGAAGAGACACATTGTGTCCAGATTATTTTGATTGTTTTCAGATGTTCAAGCTTTCCTACACAAAAGGGGGACGAACAGGGTATTATCCAAAAGTCTCTGGTTTACTCGGGGCAGAGTGGATGGACGCCCGGGCAGGAGGAGAGAGGCAGGGAGGAGGGGAAGGAGGTGGAAGAGGAGGCGAGTGGGATCAGCGCGAGGCTGAAGGAACGGACACACGAGTCAGGAAGTGACCCCTGCAATGCCAGATTATAAACAATGCGTCCTCTCAACTTCTGCAGTCCTCGCTCTGGAACGTACCACTTGTGTGCCTGCCAAGGGGGAGCAGAGAGGAGGCGCCTGTAGGAGGGGAGGATAGACCGCTTTTACCCTCCTCTGCTTCTCTTTAATGCTGCATCCATTCAGTGAGAAAGCAGTGGCAGGAGTAGGTGGTGGTGGGCTGCTAGTCAGGCCAGGAAGGCACTTCACTGATGAAAAGTCGCCACATGGAAATGGATGAGATGTGGTCTGACAGTCGGGGGGAGAGAGTGGGAGGAGGGTGGGAATTGGCTTCTGTTAGCAGCAGACATAAAGAAGGTAGTGACGGGATGGCATAAGAAGGAGAAAAGAAGAGGAGGGAGAGAGAGAGAGAGAGAGAATGTTGATATGGGAGAATAGGAAAAGAATATAACTGTGAGGAGTGAGATACCAAAGACTGTGGCTATGATTCAGCGTGGAGTCTTGTGCCTGTGAAACTGCATGTAAACCAACAACCTTTTCCGCTTTCTGACATTGGAATAGTGGTGATTGGAAGCGGCGTGTTAACGCTGACTGAAAGAAGCTTTTGTTCCAAGGGTTGTTGTGCCTTTATGTTGGATCAAGCCTGCAAAGAAAGTGACCTAGCACGAGGAGAACATGGACATGGACATGTGGTGCTTCCTTTTTTACTCATATACAGTTTGAATCACAAGCACGAAAAACTGCAAAATGACACTGGATTTATGAGATGCATCAGTAATATTAACTCGAAGAGTCTTAATGTGCTTTATTTTATTCAGGTCCTGAACCTCAGTTATCTCTTACTCATATTTAATGTATTTTCAGAACTATAAAGTACAGTTAAAATTGGAAATCAACAGTGTCCGTGTATCCGATGTGTTTATTAATTCTTGTTGTTCTTACTGGCCTGCAACAGATGAAGTGAATGAGTTTTATAAAGTTTGACTCATTTAACTCTTTTATTTTGCTTCATGCCCCTTATAGTCCAAAAATACAGCGTATCTTCAATTTTTTTATCAGAAACAATGTGATAAACAAGATTGAAATTCATTAATGTCCAATAATAAAATCCAGGCAAAGTAACCAATTATATTGCAACAGAAACTTTAATACATAAACTCCAGTTTCTAGGTGGCAGCATTGAATCTGAATCTGTTTTTTGGCCAGAAGTAAAGGCAAAGGAAGGAAGTTTTGTCAACGCAAAAAAATAATCTTGCAGAAGAGGTGTAGCACTTGGTAAAAAAGTTTGTTTAAAAAGCCCTTAATAGTGGTTTGGTCACAAATTTTGCAACAAATGTTTTTTTCTCCAATCTATAGTCTAGGCCAGGGATTTTCAAGGTGTGGGGCGGGCCCCCCTGGGGGGCGTGGTGCGATGCTGAGGTAGGCGTGTGTGACCCTGGGGAACATGCTCTGTACTTTTTCCCTCCGTACTACAATAAAGTGTAATTGCACATCCTTGTGAGTTGAACTATATCTCTTTTTTTTGTTTCTTTATGTTAACAAGGATACGATGTTGTGCAAAGGTGTAGCTAGAACTATTTTATAGACAAATGCTGTTATTTATAGTTGCTTTATTTATAGTTGTTTTCTTCTTGCTGGGGGGGCGAAAAAGATTGGGAAGCACTGGTCTAGGCCAAAGTATCACTGTGATGCAAAATTGTTGCTATGAACACAGGCACTAAGTGTTAGGTATATACCAGTATTGCCAGCCATAGTCCTTGTTTCTTTATGGGGAATGTCTTAAAGTGTTGACTTTAATATAATTCAATCTTTTGTTAGATTGCATAATTCTGTAACAATGGTAAGCAGATGTAATGTTCACATTTCAAGCCAAATGGTAAAAGCAGAAGAAACGCATTGTCAAAACTCATTATGTAGCAGAAGAGGTTTTCCTCTTCTGTTATCAGAAAGTTCAGAGGAACATCATGAGGTCGAACAAGAAAGATTCTGGAAACTTCAGACCCTTTGAATATCTGCCAAAACACAGTGACTTAGCCTAGCCTACTTGACGTGTCCGCAAAGGACAGTCAGTAGAGTCCTACAAGGGAAGTCCCACAAGGCAATGTGAAGTTTCATACTGATAAAAGACAACTTCCCCTTAAGAGTGTGAATATCGGTCTGCTGAGGACAACTTGCTGAAAGGTCTCCAGTATGGGGAAGTAGATAATTTGACACTATAAGACACTTTAAGTCTTTGGCTATGAATATTATATTTGCGTAAGGAAATATCTAGAACTCAAAGGTCATTGTCCTCATGGATAACCTCGTCATTGGTGTGGAACTCCAGGGTTCAACTCCTGGGTAAGATCAAATACTTGTTAGGTTGGTTGGTTCTTTCCACTGGGCTCACCACCTGGAGGACGTTCATGAGAGGCTGGTATGGTGCAGTGAGATTTGAGTGGCAGACTCCACTCCAGAAGAGAAGCAAAGATAAGCTTCTGAACTTCAATCATTCCAGTCTAAAGTATGTAATGAACTTAAAACAAGGTTTGGAGGTCTTTGGGGGCATTGGATTGAGTACCCCTAACGACAGAGATACATCTACCTGCTAAGGCTATAAAGTAATTTGGCAGTTTATTAAATTACATTCCATTTTGCTGCATTTGTCTCCCTAAAAAATCCCTTTGTCCTATTACCTGTCCTACAGTACACCTAAATAAATCCGTACCAATCTGTCCTAGTCTTCCTGCCTGGGCTGAATTTGCTCAAGTAAAAACCACCTGAGATTTTTTTTTTTACCTTTCATTCCCATCAGGTCTAGAGAGAAAACGAAGTGAAGCAAATCTCTTGATAAATGAAAGAACCAAATGGGGACACACACACACTTAGAGACCACATCCACACAAACACTCTCTAACACGCACACATGCACACACACTCCACCCCCGTCTCCGCTGTCATGTGTGACTCACAGTGTATCGCAGCACCGTATGAACTTCAAAAAGAGGCTGCTTGTACAATCAAAGTGTATTCAACCTCTGGTCTTTAAATAGCTCAGCCTCCTCCGAACTGAGAAATCCATGCATTAAAAATGACTGAATCATAGAAGAAGAACTGAGGCTGAGAGCAGCTTTTATCACAGGGCTGCAGAGACAAGGCTAGTTTGTTTTTGCTCTTCAAGCCTACGTGTATTCATATGAGTGAGGTGACCCACACATGTGTGTGTTCTGTGCATTGTGCTGTATGTCAAGAGAATGTGCCTTGTGTGCATTGTCCACAGATGTATGCGGTCGAGCATGTTTGGCAGACTATGCGTGTGATGTCATATTGTGAACAAACACACACACACACACTCACATACATCACAACTTTAAGGTTCTTTGAAGGGTTGCAGTGATGTGGTATCACACTCATTCATCCCCTTCCCTCACAGGGTGGTGCAGTTCTTCTAGGGACTCAGATCTGACTTCCTTTCATTTCGTGCACTTCAACAAAACCTTGATCCAATTCATTCATTTTTTTAATCGTACATTTCTGCATTTTCACCCATAGTTTCTGAGATTACCTCCTAACGTTGGTCAACATACCTTGCGGGTCACTGGAAGGTGAAACACTGTCTGAGGCTTCAAACCAAGTCAATATTTGTTGGTGTCGCTCAAATTAGTTTTAAACAATAGTCTCAATAGAAAAATAATCAACCCCCCCTGCTGAAAAAACAACAAAAACATGTAAATAATGTACATACCAGTAATGTGCAAACTAAGGCCTTAGGGCTGGACGCAGGCCGTTTAGATTGTAATCTGGCCCACCAAATTTCTCTAAATTATATAATTACTTTGTATTGCGATTATACTTAACTGTAATTTCCCTATAATGCTCATGTTTTTCCTGTTGATGACGTCAAAGAGACTCAAAGCATTTTTTAGAAATTAAGCCATTATGCATGGCTATTCACTCTATATTTATCTGCTCCAGACCCGGACCCTTTGGAGACCCATCTTTGAGGAACTATAATGGCCCACGTGTCAATAAGTTTGTCCAATCCTGGTATATACAGTCAATGTTATACTGAAAGACCAACAAAAGCGTTTAGACAGAAAATATATTCTTATTGTATAAACCAGGCATATACCATGAGTCTCCTCTTTGTCTCCTACCTGGTAGCTTCATCTCTAGGATCATTCTTCTAATGTATCCACTGTCCCTCCTCTGAACATGTAAATATTGACTGTGTTGTCCCTCTTATACCTTGTGGGTCATAGGAAGATGACGCACTTAAAGCAGTGTTTGAGGTCTCAAATCAAGTAAATACTGTATATACCAGTAATGTGCAAACTAAGGCCTTCGGGCTGGACATGGGCTGTTTATATTGTAATCCAGCCCACCAAACCTCTCTAAATTATATAATTACTTTGTATTGTGATTAGACTTAACTGAAATTTCCCTATAATGCTCATGTTTTTCCTGTTGATGACGTCAAGGACACTAAAAGCATTTTTAGCAATTCAGCCATTATGCATGACTGTTGCAAGTCATTTATCTGAGTTCACTCTACATCTAACAGCTCCTGATCCAGACCCTTTCAGGACCCATATTTGAAGACCCACAATGGCCTATGTGTCAATAAGTTTGCTCAAGCCTGGAATATACAGGCAGAGTTATACTAAAGGAACAACAAATATATATTTATTGTTTATACCAGGTATATACCATAAATCCACTCTTTGGCTTTCCTTTTTGTCTCCTACCTGGTAGCTCCATCTCTAGGATCATTCTTCTACCAATGTATCCACTGTCCCTCCTCTGAACATGTCCAAACCATCTCAGTCTGTCTTCTCTAGCTTTTTCTCCAAACCTTCCTGTCTGTGTTGTCCCTCTAATCAGCTCATTCCTGATCCTGTCCATCCTTGTCTCTCCTAAAGAGAACCTCAGCACCTTTAACTCCTCCACCTCCAGCTCTGCCTCCTGTCTTCCACTTATTTCTAGTGTCTCTAGTCCATACATCATGACTGGTTTCACAACTGTCCTGTAAACTTTTTCCTTCACCTTAGTTGACTCTCTTCTATCACAGATCATGCATTATTTTTATAAGATAATATATAAGACCAAACATATCTGAGAGAATGGGGAACTGGACAGACTGTAGAGACAGGAGAAGCAGACATCCAGCACGATAATATCTAAAGTAGACTACAGTTGTAGGAAGACTTTTGTCACTAGTCTTAGATGTAAAGGTAAAACCTCACAGTTAATTTATGTATGTCCTGCACTTACAGCTGTTCATTCTTACCACTAGAGATGTATGATGCTGTGTTTATTAGCTGAGATGCAAACATGTTCCTCTTCACCTACTCACCTGTGATATTTCGAGTTGTCTAATCTACCAGTAGGATATTGGAACGTGTGTCTGATAAAACTCCAAGCTATGACAGCTGTTACATAAGTGATATTATTATTGAGTTCTGGAACTTTAAGGCTTGGTCTCGCTGGTGTTTTTGATTGGTTGCTCACAAGGATATATTTTTCATACATCACAAAATGTATTCTAAAGATTGTATTAGTTATGATATTGTACTGAAATACTTTTTTTGAAGTACTGATAGGGGATGCACCAAATTTTGGCCACTGAAGATGAAAAAACTGGCTCAAACATTAATTTGCCTTTTTTTTTTGTTTGAAAAACATTTTCTACTGAAACTAAATGACCGAAACAGGAAGTTATGAAGACACACGCTTAAACTGCGGTCAGCACTGACTTGTCTGAAAGTGGCAAAATGTTGAAGTATTTTAATATATCACACAATATACAGCAAATTGGAAATATACAGCACATACATCAGCTTTGACTATATATCAGATACATTGTGATAAAAGTATGTTGAGATTAGGCCAAGGTCAAGGTTCAAGACATTAGAGTTTTTGTAGAAAGTTCATGTCATCACACACATGCAGTAACTGTGACTGAGTATTATGGGATGATTCCCGTAATCTCTCCCTATCACCCGTTCCGGAACTAGGTGTGTGCGTGTGTGTATAAATGTGCGTACATGTGTATGTTGTGGAATGCACCTGGCCTGATAGGCAGGCACAGGAATGTTGAACACCGTCTCTCACCCAGGGAGGCAGGGCTGGAATGCGGTCCAGGCCCTATTCTTCTTTTCAGGGCACAAGACTGTAGAGGTGCAGGTTCAGTTACACACACCCACGCATACCCCCGTCATTCAGCATCCACACACACACACACACACACACCCTCCAACGCTGTAACTCTTGGGAGGTTACTTTAATTATCATTCCACGTATTATCTGAGCTGAATGTTGTACAGAAGCAACAGCCTGGTCTCAGAAATCATGTCGTATCTGATGCGTGAACTTCAAACTTGACAGCTGGCTTTTCTACTTACCTAATCATACAGTACAGTACTCACGTTTTAATGATTGACAAAATCAACTGGTGGGTGGCAAACACAAAAGTGGTTCATGGAGTGGTTTTCAGTGGGTTGCAGGCCTTTGTGTGGGATTTTAAAACGTTTTTAAAAATATCTAATGTCATTTTCTAATAATAATATTTTATTGCCAAATCAAGGTACTGAATAAACCTTAACAGACAATTACTCTTAATTTTATATTAAGTCAATGGCTGCTTGTCATTGAGGGGCCAATGAGAACCACAGGATTTAATGACTTGGAGAGAATTTAATTCTTTACTCTTCTATCCATTCATCCATCAACCTACCTTCCTCCACTTATCCATACTATGTAACGGTGCTGTGTGGTCAGCAGTCTCCACGACCGCTACCCAAATCACACTGCACTCCTCCAGACCTTCATAAAGCTTCCTGTAGATGGTGGACCTACTGGTCTCCTCTCATTTCTTCAGATTTTTAAGAAAAAAATGATATGTTGCATTACTGCCACACACTGGATGCATTTAGAGTCAGCAAAGGTTGTGACCCCAATATTTGCTAACAAAAGCACTCGACAATACACTTCAGACAGAGGGACTGATACACACATCTGTATGACTTTTGTCATAGAGGAAATTCATGTTTATCTAAATGCTGGCATCGAGCTTAGTATCTGATAAAGCAGTGCTTCCCAATCTTTTTCTGTTACGCCCCCCCTAGCAAGAAGAAAACAATTCGCACACCCCCCACCCCACCACTCACTCTCCGCCGCAACTATAAATAACAGCATTTTTCTATAAAATAGTCAAAGGTACACTTCTGCATAACATCATATCCTTGTTAACATAAAGAAAACAAAAAGAAAGAGATATAGTTCAACTTACAAGGATGTGAAATAACACTTTATTGTAGTACGGCGGAAAAAAAAGCATGCTACCCAGGGTCACACGCGCCCCCCTCAGCATCTCACCGTGCCCCCCCAGGGGGGCCCGCCCCACTCTTTGAAAACCCTTGTGCTAAAGCATTCTTTCTGCACAATATTCCCATTTCAGAAGTGACACATGGAAACGCACAAAGGCATTGATATTACAGAACTTAGAAATATCTTAGGTTGAAGACTTGGGTTCGGCAAGGCTTCAGGTTTGAATCCACCAGCTGCCAGGTTACCACTGAGGTGCTCTGAGCGTAGCACTGACGCAAACCACATGATTTCCAGTGGGCTCACCACCCACAGGAAGGGTTACAGTATGGAGCAGTGGGATTTGGGTGGCAGTCATAGAGACGGTAACAGATGAGAGGATACTAAAACAATAATAAATAGCCCTTTGGCAGAGATCTCCACACTTCTATCCCCACAACATACTGAATACCAGCACATACACAAAGCCTGGTTCAACATGCATGAGTTCGACTGTGTGTGTGGCTGTGTGTGCGTTGGTGGTTTTAAAAGAGCTGTCCAGCCTACACTCCTTGTGTACACACGCGCACATGTTCTCCAATGAATAAACTTCTCTCCACTGCAACCTGAGAGCAATTCATTTTTCCTTTCGAGAAGGCACAGTGTAATTTTCATTGCTTCACGCATTGTTATTAAGTCGTTCCATGGCACTACAAATTCCAGACCGGCAGAGCACGCTCACTGCTCCTTGTAAATTGTTCCAGATCTGCTGCCGCATACTTCGAGCCCCTCTGGCCCTCAAAACCTGCACTTCTTCAAACACAACATATGATATCAGCAGCCAGTATCATGTAACTTCACAAAACTGCCAAGCTGACTTTTTCAGTAAAAACCGTGGTTTGCCCTAAAGTAACAAGGTTTTTTTTTTGTGCTGCGATTAATGTTTTTTTCGAGTGATTACCTCTTTCTATCAGTGATTTTTTTTTCTCCCCTGCTATTGAAGTATTAATAATACAAATTGATTATTTGTCATAAAACAAGTAGACAGACCGTCTTCATAACGGGAATCTAACATATTGCAGCTAGAATTTATTTAAACATTTCAGCCCTTAATTCTTTTTCCCTCCAAGACTCTATACTTAATATTCTGTAATGGCTTTTTTGGGAATGAATAATAATTACATTGCATTTAATCAATTCTTTGGTGGAAACTTGCATGGTTATGTCACTTTTCCAAGAACTAGGACTAGTTTCTTCTGTACTGATGGGCCTCTCGTAAAGTTGCTCACAGATTTCCCCGTTATGGTTGTACGAACATGATTTAAACACATGACCTTCTGAATATAACACACAGTGATCTACTGACTCTAGGCCAGTCTGCCATTGGTGTGGAACTCTAGGTTCACCTCCTGGACAAGATGGAAGCCTGGTTGGGGTGGTTGGTGCCTTCCAGGGGGCTAGTACTGGCTAGTACTGTACTGATTGGGTGGTTGTGGAGACTGCTGCCCGCACAACCTGGTAACAGATCGTGCAAATCTCCCCCACTGCCACCCAAATCACACTGCGCCGTACTGTAATCCTTCCTGTGGGTGGAGAGCCCACAAGTTATGTGGGTCAGGGTGGTGCTATAATCATAGCACCTCAGTGGCAACCTTGTAGCTGGTGGATTAGGACGTAAAGCCTTTTGGACCAAAGAACAATTTGCCACTTGACCTCCACTGCCACCCTTATTGAACATTATTGAGGATTTTTTTTTTGACCAAGTAATATCTGAATGATTAGTATTACTCAAGTTTTAAACAACTAAAACTTGTATTTTAAGAATTGTTTTCCTAGAATACATGATAAGGGACAACCCCAAAAAACCCATCTTGTAATCATTTGGGAAACAGTGATCTGGAGAATACAAAATGCTTTGTTTGTTTATTTGTATTGGTCTGGAGAAATTCTCCCTCTTCTTGAAAAAAGTGAAATTGCCATGTGTTCTTGCAGTGGCCGTGGCGGGTATTGCACCGATGCGTCGGATGATACATCTGTCAAATTTAATCAGAGCTTCATCTGAACCCATCAACCTTCTAGATGAAAAACAACTGTGTTCCATAACTTTGTGATACAGCAAAAAAAAAAAAAAAAAACTTTAAATGCAACCACATGACAGTGTTCTGCTGTTTACTATCTCCAGATCATGGAGTTGAACTTGCATGTTGTAAACCATGAAAGCACCGGAAGAGTGCAAGAACTTTGAGTTGAGCAAGTAAGCGTTTTCTCCGTCGTCCTGCTGTTGTCTGCTGCATATGAAATGCCATCCATCCTCCACTGCCTCTGGCCTCAACTCACTACATAGCACTCAGATCAAAGAGTTAATTAAAGAGTCTGGGGGAAGTTGGCCTCCATGGTTTATATGTCTTTCACCCGCCAGCACACATGCAGACTGGAAAACTAGGAGCCTTAATTGATTAAGAGTAATTAGTCTATTTCCTGCTGGGGGGCTCAGCTTCTCGGAGGCCCTGACACATGTGACCATTGTGATGAATTTCAGATTTTTGAAAGCCAAACATATGGATTTGGCATCACAGTAAGTTGACTTGTCCAGAAAATTGAATCAGTTTAAGAAAACTATTTTTCATTGCCCAAGGCACCGTCAGAAACCCACCACGCTTGGGTTCTTGTGAATTTAGCCAAAAGGCCGTGACGACACCACGGAACCCATCAAATGCTTTCATTCAAAAGACCCTTGACATGAGCTAAAAAGAAGGTTACTGCAGTGTTGCACTAGATTTCACCAATTTTAAGAGGAACTATGAAGACGACAGTCTACATAGTGCTGTCATTCACATTCAATTTACTGCATGGCAGTCTTGGGACTTACGAGGCCAATTGATTTTTGCATAGCTTTTTATAATGGCTCCTCGCTTTTCTTTTTTTTTTTGGAAAAGGACAAATAAACAAGGTCTCTCTGTTTCTGTGTGTTTGTAATGGAGAGAATAAAGAAAAATAAGCACGAATGAAGAGAAAAAAAAAATGCATTTAAAAGCACACATATGCAAAACATTTCCATCAGCTTTTAGGATGTTTGACAAATTGCCAGAAACCTTTTGAAATTTAGAAACATTCAAAATAATCATACATGGAGTGTAGATGGAAAAAAAAGTGAAACTATCACTTAATCGTTACATATCTGTGGTGGTGAAACCACATGAAACTAGTTAAAGGATAAACCAAAACTTCATGTAAAAAAACCTTCAGAATCAATTTTGTTGGTAATAGAAAACACACACACACACACACACACAAAATATCTAATATAATATAATATATCTATATTTATAATATATATAATACATACATGCCAAGGCCAATTACATAGATATAGTATGTACACATTTATATAAACACATACAATCAAACTATATATATATATATACACACTGTATATATTGTTGTATATATTATATGCCTGAGCATGTATGTGTACATATATGTACACATACATGTATACATATAAACATACATACATATATATAACTATATATATATATATATATATGTATGTATATATGTATGTATGTATATATGTATGTATGTATTTATATGTGTTGGCATATACTATAAGAACATATAAGACTCAAGCAGGCCATTCTACCAGTGAGAATAGTGTTCACTGACAGTACAATTGAAAGAACACAATCTCTTCTGACTTTGTTACTTCTATAATGACTCCAGAGATGTAGGCGCTTTCCTGTTGCAGCAGTAGCCTGGATGGCGCAGCCGTACCTGAGCCAAAGAGCATGTGTCTGTTCTCCTGTGATGGATTGTTTGCACATGGGAAATTGGAAGGGCGTCACGTGTAACCATGTAGGTGTCTGAATGAACAAGCAACAGCCCTGTTGCTAGGTGAAACTTGAACTACTTTTATTTCTAGTTGTATTTTGAGTCTTTGCTGCCATCTAGTGGACTATACTGTTGTTGCTATATGCTGTTTCGTCATGGACACGTACAGACGTTTGACTCATGCTTTGATAGATCAGAAATATATATATATATATATATATAAAAGATATATCTATCTATCTATATATATATATATATATATATGTATATATATATATATATATATATATAGGTATATATATATATATATATATAATAGGATTTAATTTGTTTTGGTTTTCACCAAGATGTAGACGTTGATAGATAGATAAATAAATATAAAGTAGATAGATAAACAAACAGATAAATAGATAGATAACTAAATTAATTTATAGATTTTCTTTGTATTAATTGTGTTTTTCTATGCATAAGTCTTGTTTTTATTTGTTTACATTTTTATTTTAGGTTACCACAACAACTATATAACAATTTTAAAGACAAATTTCCGTCGTTAGCACCCCCTGTGGTTAATGATAATAACAGTCGGTTTTAAAAAACTGAAGCCAGAGTCAGGTTTCCCTGCTTTGACTGTTCTCAAATGTATTCATTTAAATAATTCTTCTCCTCCTTTCGGCTTGTCCCTTTCTCAGGAGTTACAACAGCGAGTCAACATTTTCCTTCTCCCCGTGTCCTCTGGATCTTCTACTCTGAGTCCAACTACCTCCATGTCCCCCCTCAGTGCATCCATCAATCTCCTCTTTGTAGCTCCATCTTTAGGATCATTCTCCTGCCAATATTACCGCTGTCCCTCCTCTGAACATGTCCAAACAATCTCTATCTGTCTTCTCTAGCTTTTTCTCCAAACCTTCCTGTCTGAGTTGTCCCTCTAATCACCTCATTCCTGATCCTGTCCATCTTAGAGAGCATCAGCAATTTATTAAATGGTTTTCAATATTTTTTCTGATACTTAAAAAACTAAAATAAAGTAAAATTAATATAATATATAATTATTATTATATATTATGACATAATATATATTATATTATATATACACATATATACATATATACGTATACACACATATGTATATACTGTATTTATGCTATATGTGTATCTCACAATAGATTAAAATAAACTTTAACCCGTTTTTTATCATATATTATTTATTATATATTTATTTTTCAAATTTGTGAAGTTATTTTAGTTAAAACACCTTAAAACCTATATTTTAAAAAAATCGTTATTCATTTGTAAAAAAAATAAAGGGCAAGACATCGCTGATTGAACCGCCCAGCGTGGCTGAGAAGTGATTTGAATGAAACGCAACCAACACAGGCCTCAGTCAAGGGCTTTTGAGTGATACACGGTGTTGGAAATTTTTCCAAATATCAAATATACCGACAGCAACATGTCAATTTGTATTCATTTAAACGTAAACACAAGGAATAAACCACCTTTTGACGTCAGTGGATACTGTAGGCCGAGGAGAGGAACGTGTGCGAAAGTGGAACAACTCAGGGTAGGTTTAATTTGTTCCTTCTGTCTTCGTGTGAAGCTGTATTCGTTGACCGTCAGTGACACTTTGATAGGGTTGAAACTGAAACAGTAAAACTGCTTCAATTCGAATATTTAAAATAAGAACCCGGAGTTGTTGGACTTTTGCGTCGTTCTTGTTCATTAAATCTCGAAAAAAAAAAGTTTTTCAGGGCTCACCAGCCTAACATTACCTGGTCATCCTTTACACTAGAAATAGATCTGGACTGCAGGCAGGGCAGACAATCTCACTTCCTGTGGGTAACATTATGTTATAAAATCGGCAAGTTTGCATTGTCTTTCTGCATTTCTTTCCCATTAATTGTTACAATCTCTTTAATCTTTTGTCAGTTTCAATACCGTAGTATCCTCAATCCACCACTAGAGCAACCATAACGTGATTGGTGACCTACCCTTTCCTTTCTACTAATTCAAGCCTTGACTAACCTCAAGCTGTTATCCTAGCCACCATGGTTTATGTCGTAAATGACTGTCTGTTGTTCTTCTTTTCCTTCTTGATTAAAACCGGTCTTACATGTTCTTGGCAAAGGAATCATCAATATTCTTTTAAAAGAAAACATTTACTTGACATAACTTGAAACAAATGACACTATCAGTGACAAACATGTTTCCAGACAGCGCTGTTAAACCAGAGTTAGTGAATTGTTTTAAAAAATACTTGAATATTCCCACTGTCTATTGAAGCCACATCTACCTCCCGAAGGCGTGTTGGCTCTGCTTTGATCACTCTGATGTCTCCATCCTGTTGCCGTGAAGAGGATGAGTGTCACTGTCAATTAATACACCTTCTCAAAAAAGAGTAAAATCACACAGGTTTAAAGACACATATCTCTCGCTCTATATACCATAATCATATTCAGGGTGCTAGAATTCTGTCAAGTTTGGAGTTTGGACTTGTCCAGAGAAGGGACAGTGGCTATACTGTATTTGTTGAAGAATGCTAGAAATGGAGCTACAAGGTTTGACAGGAAGAGATTTAAGGACGCACACAGGGAGGACATGGAGGTAGTTGGTGTAGGAGGGACAAGCAGGGACAAGCAGAAAAGGAAAGTTTAGTTCAGTTAAATGCAAACTCGCAGGAATTGAAGAAAATTACAGACTTATTCATAATTCCATGTACTTTTTTAGTTGTCATACACAAAGTTCTTGGCTTATGACACCCTCAACTTATGATTACCAGGTAGGAGACAAAGAGGAGAGACAAAGAGATTTATGATTGTGATTGTGATGGTGCAGTGAGGGAGGTTCGAGTCAGAACAGGGGGAGATGGAACAGGATGATTGGTGGGGCCACCCCTGCAAAAGAGACAAGCCAAAAGGAGAAGAAAATAAATTCCATCCAGTCAGTGGCATCTTGGCAAAACAACACCTGTAAGACACCCAGGAATCTCTGTAGGTCCAAACATCCAATCTTCTCTTCTGAACTCTGTGAATCTGTCACTTTTCAACTTGTCTCCACCTTGACATATGAAGAGAGGGCAGGCAGCAACAGGCCAGGTGTGGAGTACCAGACCGAGATGAGGAGGATCCAGAGGTAGAGTGTGTTTATGGTAGAGGTGCAGACAGAAAAGTTATCTGTCAGATGTCTTCTGTTGTGAGAACCATCAACATCAACAATCAGCTGCTTTCATTCTCAGGTTACTTTAAGTTGTTTTTGCTCACAGGTCGCAGCGGTCATGACAATGCAGACCGGTGCTGCTGATGTCTTCTATTATTATAATCATGAGGTTGTCTAAAATAGAGCCTTTGTATTGTGTTTTCTAATGGTGTTAACTTTGTCTCACTCATAAATTTAAATTAAATTTAATTTTAGGGAGGCTAGCAATTTTAGAGACACTAGCAATAGGCAGAAGACAGTAGGCAGAGCTAAAGATGCTGAGGTTCTCTTTAGGGTGACTAGGATGGACAGGATAAGGAATGAGGTGATTAGAGGGACAACAAAGATGAGAAGGTTTGGAGAAAAAGCTAGAGAAGCCAGATTGAGATGGTTTTCAGACATTTTCAGAGGGACAGTGGATACATTGGCAGAAGAATGATCGAGTTGGAGCTATCAGTTTGGAGATGAAGAGGAAGGAGACAAAGAGGAGTTTGATGGATACAGTGAAGGAAGACATGGAGGTAGTTGGCGTTAGAGTTGAAGATACAGATGACAGGATGAGATGGAAAATGCTGACTCGCGGTGGCAACCCCTGAAAAAGGGACAAGCCAAGAAGAGAAGAAAAGTGGGATTAAATTTAATCCTTAAACTTCTGCTCTAGGTGAAGATTTTTGGTGAAGTTGATGCCAAAAAAACATAGAAAATGAAAAACAAGTTTTTGGCAACCCTCCCCACTTCATTGTTTTCTGTGGCAGGGGCTCAGAGACGTGTGTTCTCCTGAGGCTGTGTGGAGGTTTATTTTGTTTACCCCTGGGGACTTAAGTCTCAAAACTCAAACATGTGTCAGAAGATTTGAGGTTTTGGTTTTATTAGTTATTCTACGGTTTTAAAAACTAAAGACTTTTTCTTGTTTGTTGCTCTGCTGTTTATCACTTCACTCTACATGTTAGTCTTTAATGTACTGTGTGTGTTTCCAGTTGCGTCAATGCTGTGGGATCTCTTTGAGGAGAGATTGAAAATGTGAGCTCTCAGGTGAAGCACCAGGGGAAAAATGATCCACATTTTTCCTTGTCAGTGTATATCATTGTCATGTAGAGGTTTTTTTAAAGTAAGTTTGATGGAAGAATCCTGATATGATGACTGTTGTTTGTTTATTTATAACACTGAAGGAAGTGTAGGTGTCACAGTGGGGTAAAGGTAAAGTAAGTGGGAAAGAATAGAGCAGAAATTGAAAGGTGTTTGTAAGGTGTGAAAAATACTGGAATTATATTTGTCTGGCTTTTCATTAGATTTTTCCATAATCAGAAATAAATACGGCCAAATTATTTAAATGAAACTTTAAGACTACTCAGTACTCCAAAGATAGTAAATACTTCCAGGAATTGTTAGTAGGTTATAAATATGTTTCTTGAAGATTGTTTCACCTCTCACCCAAGAGGCTTTATTCACTCCTGCTCCTCCAGATGTATACAGTATGAACCACAAGTCCTGCTCTGATGATTTGGCTTTTCTTTGGTGTTGCGTATATTTTTACAGTATTGATTGGTTTTCCCAATGTAGAGGTCAGGACGGTCCCCTTTGCACTGTAATGTGTTCACAACATTGTTATGTTTGTAGTGAGGTCAGTTATTTCATCCTTTAGATCAGGGGTATTCAACTAAAATGCCAAGAGGTCCAGTCAGAAAAAAAATATTCAAATAAAGGTCCGGAACATCATGTCCAACTTGCCAGAGTGTTATGTATAATACGTAATGTAATATTATATAATATAATATATATGTTGTTGTAGTATTACCATCTTCAAATAAAGCTTTTCACTTAAGAGAAATAAGGTGTAGCAACAGCTTATTTAATTTTTCTTTAACACACCTTGTCAGAACAATCTCAACCACTTTAACAATACAAATCATAACAAATCAACAATTAAACACTTTCAGTTTCTCTGAACCCACTTCCCTTGTCTCCCTTGACTCTCTCTCTCCACGTCTCTGTCTGTTTCTCTCCCTTTCACTCTACCTGCCGCAGTTAACTGCCAAGAATGCAGAGAGTTGATTGGCTGAAAAGTACCACGTGGGATAATTTAACCTATACAGGATTGGTCAGTTTATTTCCTGGTACCGGCGCAGCTTTTCCTGTGTTTACAATAGTGTTGGTCGTAAACACTGAAAAAGCTGTGCACCTTAAAACTATCCCGTTAAATTAATCTGCCGTATAAATAGATTATAGATCCGGGTCCGTACAGGATTACCCCTGGGTCCGGACATGAACCGCGGTCCGCCAGTTAGTGACCCCTGCTTTAGATGCACTAGTCTTTGTCTAGAGTGTTGGTGGGTTCAAAACAGATTGGGATTTGCTGATGGTTGAAGATTCTCAGAGTTTTTCAAAGGTCCCATCAACATGAATGACAATGTGACAATGCTATTTTGGTTGTTTGTGTTCTCCTCTCTGTTCTGTTTGTTGGTTTTGATGATTTTGGAGAAAGCCCAGTTGGGTTAGCCACAGGTTTTTAAAGCCCTTAGCCTTGTAATCCAGTTGTGGAAGGATATGTCTGCTCTGTGGTCTAGAGTTCTGATAACCTCCAGTTGTTGTACTGGGTGATGCGAGCCAAATTGTAGATATTGCTCCATCTGAGTAAATGTTCCTGTAAAATTTAATGTAAAGGTTTTTCTCTTCTTTTAAGGCTAGTACTGTTGTACTACAAGAGTACAGTGCTGGAACCCTCGGGACACCTGTCTGGTTCCATAACCACTAGACCACCACTGCCCCAAGGAGTGATAAGGATGACTTTGTTCTCGGATGTAATGTGAGCCAAATATAATAAGCTAATGTTTCAGCTATAAATCTACCAAAGTCCATCCAGAAAAACCCAGAAATACTGAATAATATAATTTAGGTTGCTAGAGCTGACACATCACATTTGTTATCCTACTAGACAACATTTTAATTAAATTACTTGGATACTTTGAAGTTATTCATACTTTCTATTTTAACTAAATGTTAAGTTAATCTATCACCAAAGTGACATTTTCAATTTCAAACCAAACTCAACGTCTTTCTGTGAAGATTATTTGTACACTGGCTCAAGTACTTTTTGATGTCCCTTTAAATAATAAATCTATAATAAAATCTATGATAGCATTTACCATTAAATTACGTTAAATGTGAACATTTTAGTGAGTTAAATATTTGTGTTAAATGCTGTATCGGATACTGTGTACGATTTCGGCTCTCTGTCCAAGATTCGCAGTGACAAATACGTCCACACGAGGGAGCCAAACAGCACCTTTAAGTCTACACTAAACTACGTTTTTCATTATACTTTCCTGTCTCTTAACGTTCAGCATTCAAGACTTTTTGTTTGTTGATTCACAGTGGGTACGTTTTACTCACAGCGTGATCCAATAAGAAAGGCAGAGAGGCAGTGACTTTTATATTACATACAATTAGAACAGTTAATGAGCCGTGCCTTAAAGATGAGCTTTCGTACCGGCGTACCAAATACCACCGTGCTGCTCGGGTTTATTACTTACACCAACTTTCATTATGTGGGAGGAGAACAGGCTGATGATACAAGGTTAAAAAAGGAGACGCATGAACAGAGATGATACACAAATGTGACATTTTCATTCACTTCTATGAAGGATTTAAGGGAACGCGTGATGAAAACAATGAGGTAAAATGCAATTCCAGACACTGGTTAATGTTACATTGTTAATGTTACTCTGCTTTATGCATGCAATTCCATGAAGGTGATAGCAACCAATATGGTGTAAGAGGATTATACTGTGTGTAAAATTAAGTTTATTGGATTGTCTTTTCACCTCTGTTAGTTAACCTGAAAAATTATATTAGGAATACTTTTCATTTCCCTTGAAGTTAACCAGATACTTTTGAAACATGTGAAGTAATGGTGTAAATCTGGTGTCGAGGAGATGCTGCAGTGACTTTGTTAGCGTCCCTTTAACTTCCTCTTATTCCTCTTTTGGCTTCTCCTCACGCTGCTACACCCACCACCTGTCACTACACCCCTGAACTATCTCTGCAGTCTCACTATCTCTCTTTCCTTCCGCTCCAACTTCCTTTTTACCTATAAATCCACCCTCACTTTCCAGCGCATGTCCAACCATCTTAAACCATTCTCTCATTTATTGGGCTTATTTTTAAACCAACCCATAACATTTTAATCTGTAATTGGGGTCGAGGGTGGAAAGTTTTTTTTTTGTGCACCATGGGTTGATGAGATCTTTTAGCCTCAAATAACAAGTTTTTCCCGACTTTCTACTTTTTTTCTAGTTTTCTGTAGGACAGACCTTTGAGGGTTGTGTTGACTTGATTTTCAGAATACTCAGTATCGGCCCGATATTGGTCACAATTTCATGAATTAAATATTGGCAATATTAGCTTCCAATACCTGAGCACGAATGCAACCTTAACTTCGTGTGACTTGCTATGGACAGAGCCTTTAACTCATGAGCATTGGAAACTCGCAACCGGGAGAAGAAAATATGACATTGATACATTTTTTATATCAGCAGGTACTTCAAATTGCAGTATCTATAGAAAATGACATGCTTTAGAGCAGACTTGGGCAAACTAAGGACCGGGCGCCGGATGCGGTCTGTTTGGCATAAAAATGTGGCCCACCAGACTTGTGTCCAAAATTTATATTATCATTATCCTTCTACCTTTTCCCTGCAATGCCAGAATTCAACAAGATAGTCTAAAGAGGCCTAAAGCATTTCACCTTCATTCGATACTCTTTATTCGTTACCTCATCATTTATCTTTATTCACGGAAATACTCAATCTTACACACCTGTGGCCCGCAAGACAAATAATTGCCAAGTCCTGCTATAGAGTATATGCTGTTGTTTACTGCTTTCTTAAATAATCTGTGCTTCGTACAATATAATAAATGCAAAAGGACAATACATATAAGTACCTTTGACACAACTTCCTTGACTTTGTCTTTGAAGGACAATATATGTTTCCTGATGTAATCTTCAGTTCTACTTAATTGAAGGGTTTTGCAGCTCCAGAGGGCGTCACTGCTGACTTGTGCCAAGGTGCCCGTTATAGCAGACTTTGAGAAATCTTCACTACCTTTTTACCTGCAAGATTAAAACCCTACAACAGAATTCTAATCCAATTAAAAGAAGATAAATAATATTTATAGAGATGTAGAACCATTGGCATAAACATATGAAATATCTGATGTAACAGTAGCTTATTATTCCTAAAATTATAATCTGAAAATGTTTTTATATTTGTTAGACTATTTCTTGTATATATTTAGATGTCATTAGGACGACTTTTTGGGTCACCAGATGAGTGAATGGATGGTGCACTGGTTTTTGCTTCAGTTTATTTAGTGTAGTGTAATACATTTGCGAGCCAGATCAGGTAGTTTACGGTGCTGGATCTGGCCACTAGGCGGCCATCTGATGAAACTCTAAGGTTTGAGTCAGACAGTTATAATAAGAGGTCTTAGCTCCAGCTCTCACTTGTAGGTCCCTGCAAACCATCGAGGGCCATGTGGTTAGATGATGTAAATTAGAAATGGTACTGGTACTTGGGTACTATGTGTCAGTACTAGTGCTCTAATGAAAGATTAATGGCAGAATTGTCAAAGTAATTGCACTACTTTTCACTCGCTGTTGCTAATAAACTCAGTGGAACATGTGTAGGCCATGATCCTGTAAAATCTATCAGAGGTTCTACAATCTCTCTGCTGCTAATGTATCACGGTGTCTTCACACCTTCAAACTCCCATAGAGCAACTCTCCTCTCTGAACTCTGGCTCTTCAACCTTCCACTGTTGCCTAAGAGGAGACGCTACCAAGGGTGAGGGGAAGAGCGGGAGGATGTGGGGGAAAAATGATGAAAAAGGAAGTTTCTTCTCTGATAAACACATAGCTACACATCCCACTGGACCCTGTGTCTGAGATGGCAGCCAGAGCTAAATGTCTGAACGTGTGTTAGCTGCACATCTACAAGGAGAGACACTGAACGGAGTTCGTCTTTTGTCCCTAGGTAGTTGGTTTGAGAGCATCAGAGGTTTTAACACAGAAGGTTTTTTTTTTTATTGTTGGGAGGGCTTCTCCAGACGCACTGCAGATCTTCACAGGAAGACATGCATAATCACGACAGAGGGGAGCGGGATGGAACAAAGAGGAGTCGTGTAAAGGCGTCATATACATACAGCACTTTTTATTGTAAGGCTTTCAGGTATTCTTATGGGTGTTTTGGTTTAGGGTTTGATTTTTAACATAGGTACACACAAAGGGAACAGCCGCAGCTCAGGTACTTCAAAGTAAGGCCCCGGCGGTCCCACATAGACAGACCACATTTCGGCAGAGCACGCTGTGCCGAGCCGCACCGTGCCACAGACAGACAGGAGCTGTAATGTTATGGAGAAGACGAGAGACTGCGGCTCCTCATTAAAAACAACTCAGTTTCCAACACAAATTATACAGAAAAAAAAAAACTACACACATCTGCCACATCTGCAGCTACGGCAGGATGCAGCTTAACATGATTGGATCTGTCAGAAAAAGCACACAGTCTCAAACAATGTCTTTACTTCCACCCCAAAAAAAAAAAAAAAAAAATTAAATAAAAATGACTGGCAGCTTGTTTACAGAAGAATTCCACTTGTCTCCAGGTCTGACACTGTCTAGACTTAACCTGAGAGGGATGAGGTGTTTAAACATGTTCAGGGACAAGAGAGAAAAAGATTTATAAAAATATTAGAAACAAAAGTTGTCAAACACCCACAGTATGAACCACAGAGTCACTGTACATGTAGTACTGTGTCACAGATGTGGTTTTCCAACGTATTGAATATGGACCTATGCAGTCTCCAAAAGATAAACACACTCTGATCTGGGACACTTGTGATGAAAATAACTTAGATGTATCATATAATTGTAAATTTTATTACTCTCTCTCTCTCTCTCTCTCTCTCTCTCTCTCTCTCTCTCTCTCTCTAGACAGGAGTACAGAGAGAGGGCGAGGGAGGTGAAGAGGGAAGTTGCCAGATGTGTATAAGAGACAATATACATACATATCCATACATATATACGTGCATATATATACAAATATATGTATACAAATATATATATATGCACATATATATACACATCTATAGGATATGTATGTATATGTGTATATATGCACGTGTGTAAAAAATATTAGCAGATCACTTTTCAGACAATTATTATCATTTTATTTTGGTTTGTGTTAGTGTAATACATTGCATTGTTAATGATAACATTACATTCACTTCAGGCTCTTTTTTCAGTTAAACAAAAACAAACGTAGTCTAATTTTTATGCTTTTATATCATCAGTTTAACTCAAAGTATGGCTGAAGGCCTCGCATCAGTTGTCTTGATAAA
Organism: Paraplagusia blochii; assembly: GCA_016785265.1. Lineage (NCBI taxonomy): Eukaryota > Metazoa > Chordata > Actinopteri > Pleuronectiformes > Cynoglossidae > Paraplagusia > Paraplagusia blochii. The sequence goes on along the minus strand of JAFBJS010001287.1, from coordinate 122,130 downwards.
GAGGTGTATTATATATTAGTCACCCAAACAATTTGACTTTAACAAAGTAACTCACTTTTCTGCACATCCTTTGTTTCTGGATATTTTTGTTTGTAAATACCAAAACATATAGTGTGAGGGAAGAATCTAGTCATGTGTAATACTGCAGGATGACATATTTTCAACTTTTTGTTTACAACACTTGTTTGCACTGGTTGCTACAGTAAATAAACCTAATAGTTTGTGGTTCAGTGCGACAGAGTCCTGTTGAGGCACATTCTCTCCCCGGCCTGATCTGCAGGTAACTGTCTTTATGGTTTTAATGGTGGAGGCGATTATCACAGGTTGACTGTTAGGTGAATGGAAGGTAACTGACGTGAGGTGATGATGACAGGGAGAACCAGGACATTTGGTTTAGAACTTAACTCGCAACCTAAAAAGTAATGTCTGCAATGACTACACTATTATTGTGATGGAGTTCATTCAAGAGTACTGCACTGCAGCTACTGTATTATAATCGCAATTATCACATAATTTAACCACAAAAGTCAGTTGTTGCAGCTTAAGTTAGAGGTCACAGATTTACTGTAGAAGGTTAGAAATCTCTCTTTGTTTTTCATTAATGCAGGTGACGTGAATGAAATATTGTGATTTTTTTAAATGCAAAATTTTAACCGTTTTTTACTTCCCTTCACATAGTTTTGACCAGATTTATCTAATTATTTTAAACTAATATGTTACTTTGTCACTCAATCAAACTTACTTTATTAAATTCCTACAACATTACTCATTTTTAGCAGCTACAAATACAATTCACATCAGGGCAAAAGGCAGAAATTGTGTATATGTGTTTTGTGGGCCCAGCTTTGTTTTCTTTCTACTTAGATTTTGCTAAAAGTTAACAGTATTATTTACAGCGTCTATGTTGTAAAGGACAAATTCATATATTTTAAGGGAAACAGGGCCCAGCTAATCTTCCATTCTGCGCACTATATAAATATTTTTTCTTTTTTTTTCCAGTCTGGTGGTATAAACTATATCTGTACTCGTTTATATGAAACCCATGATGCACGAGATGTAAATGGCACTCCCAGCAGGGGGTGCTGTGGAGGCTGCAAAGACTTTTATTAGTAAATCCAGGGGTGGTGCACTTTTCATTTCCTGGTTTCAATGAAGACATGTTGTGTCCATGAGTCAAACAGAAACTTTATACTCATGGAGAGTATTTGTTGGCGGTACAAACAGAAAGACGACACTGGGCTTCACTGTTAGTTCTCAAAATGAGGTACTTGATGCTGCAGCTGCATATTTATTGATCTGCAGGATTCTTACACTGGTTTTCCACTACAAGGACAGTAGTGGAAAGTTGGGAATGGAATATGGGTTTTGGAAATGTTGCCTTTGGATACAGTGAATCGAATATTTGACACACTTTTGTTGGATTTGATTTATTTTCAGAAAATAGGATTGTGTTATTGCTATACTATCTGCAAACACACTGACATCAATTAAAATATAAGGAGCCAATAAAATGCGTCGATTCTGCCCCCTGCAGGATCATATGTCAACAACGTAATATAAATAGGATTTTTTTTTCTAAGCACAAACACTATTTCCTTAAACTGCAAATATGGATGTATGTGTACGTACATGTAAATATGTGTATATATTGTATGAATTTGTGTGTTACTACAAATGTATACATATACATACTGTACTGTATATGCATTCACACGAGATACATAATGCTATATTTATCTATGTATTCGAGTTAATCTTATTTAAAGTTAGTTAAAATATATAGTAGTAATATAAATTTGTGTGTTACTATATATGGACACATATATGCATACATGTGTGTATATATATATACATAAGCAACAGGTACTGAATAACAATATAAATTAATGCTATATTTATGTATGTACTGTATTCAAGGTAATTTTATAAAATGTTAGTTAGTGTTAGACAGTTATGTTGATTTAGAAATGTAATTATATAATTACACAAGTATCTATAAAAAAATACTTAATGAAAGTATTTTTTCCTTGAATGCATTTAAAGTAGGATTGAAAAAAGAAAAAAAACAGGTCTGTTACTAAAAAAAACAAGGTTAGTTTTTACAAAACACAGTAGGACTATCAGTTAAAACCCCCCCTAAACAAATATTAACATAGGATTCACACAATGTTGACAAAATGTGCAAGAAAGAACTTTATAGCTCAGACTTTGTTATAATATATCTAAATGTTAAATAAAAAAGAAGTGAAGATGACCCAAAGATGGTAACAGAATGTGAGACTGGAAATGATATTTATGGCAAATGTAACCTTCAAAATCAATGCAGTTATAATGAATCTAAACTTTTCAAGTAAATCATGAAAACTCAAGTAAAACAAGAAACTGAAATAAAGCTCTATGTCACACTGTGAAATAATGTTGGGCATCTCTAGTTGTCAGTGTTCTTTCACAGTCAGCATGGTGTCTCGCCTGTGTCTCACACTGACCTGGTTTGAACATCCGTGTGTTCCACTGAATCCACATAACACACACACACACACACACACACACACACACACACACACACACACACTGGTGTATATTAAACTCACAGCAGCTGCAGCTTTGAGCAGCTCACACTTGTAAACATCTTCACACCTGAGATTCTTTCATACACAGGTGCTGAATAATTGGTATGAATCCATCAACACTTAACTGATTATTGTTATTTTGGTACCTAAACCTTGGGTTAGATGGAGATTTTACTCTGAAAACTAACCTCACTGTCAAAGAGACACCAAAGTGGCAAAAAAAAAAGTGTAAACAGGATAATTGAGCGCCGTACTGCTCGGAGCGACCACTGGATGGCAGTGTCAGGCTGTGGCTTTCCTTTCTCCCACCATCGTTCTCTCTCTCTCTCTCGCTTTCTCTCTCCCTTCTCATTAGTGAGGTCTAGCAGGCCCCCTTAGACATGTCTCATAAATGTCAACACCAATACAGCAGGGGACAGTGGGCCTGGATGTAACAAACACAGACGGCATGAAAGTCCACTATGTCTGTCAAATCAATCACCCCGACAGGCTGCATGTTCGCACCTCACATGGAAAGTACCTGTGAGATGGCATCGGGGCTCGGTGTAAAAGACGCACAGAGAATGAATCCCTGTGGGGTTGTTGGGGATTATTTTGGTCTGGAGTGTGAGATGAAATTTGTGCCACACTGTGTACAGACCTCAGCACTGCTCTGCGTACGGTGCATGTACAGTACGCAGGTTGTATTTCTTGGAGTCATTTTCACCTTGCAATGGTCAGTAACCCCCCTCCCCACACACACACCCCTTCAGAATAACCTCACCCTCTTACACTCACTCCCCTCTCCTCTATTCCATTATCAGGCGATGTGCTGCTTGCACTGCTTTTCTGCGTTCCCTTCCAATTGGGCCACAGGAGCAGGTGTATTGGAGATAAGTTGCGCCGCTGCTTTGTTTTCGCCCCTGACACTGTCATTAATCATTGCGCCGAGCCACACTTCAGCATATAATAATAAGGACTGGCTGCTGCGTGGGGGCTGCCGCCCAATTGCCTTTCATTGCGCGGATGCCAAATTGGAGGTGAACGGCCATAGCCAGACACTACTCCCTCGTCCCCAGACTGTCTCATCATTTAGGTATTTATCCATCTCAGCCTTGTATGTGGAGCTTCTCCCTTCCCCTCCCAGGAGGCCTGGAGATTGTTAGGGGGGAGGATCAGATTTGTTGCTGCGGCTTTTTGGCTTTGATTCTGTGCCTATAAGTTAGGGATTAGAAGCAAATTTCCCACAGGGCAGTGCTGGATTTGCTGCTGTTTAACTGTTTAACCTGCCTTAGTCTTGTGTGGCAAAAAGGGGAGTGTGGGTGGAGGGAGGGAAGGGGGGGAGAGGAAGCAGGGTTTGTACAGAGACTGGTCAAGAGGCCCGGAGAGACGTGTGTGGGTTAAGCCAGAGCCAGGTCAGCATTGATAAGAAGGACTGCCTTATCCATCACATCTCCACTGGAGTTGTTAGAGTACTCCACTGACTCTGTGTGTGTGTGCGTGTGTGTGTGTGTGTGTGTGTGTGTGTGTGAGAATGGTTTCCCCCGAGTACCACAGGCCAATAAATCTGAATCATATTGGTCCTTCTTCAGTTACAACCCCTTACGTCTTGACTGTAACACACAAGATGTAAAATTTATGTGGCTGCAGTATATTTCTCCGTGATGGGGCAGTGAGTTTTCAGTTGAGTGAGAGCCGCAGACATATTTACAGAAACTTAATCTCCATATCAAGTTTCAATGACCTTGATGCCGAACGTGTTCGTAAAATAAAGAGATTGGTTCTTGGATTTTTTTTTTTTTCCTCTTGTAGTTGCAGGTTTGCTTCATAAAATAAAATGTGCAAATAATAAATAAAAGCAGAAACTGGCTGGGTTTTATCAATGTTTGATTTGATTTTAAATATTAGTATTATTATGTTTCCTCATGTCTAATGATGATTGGTAGATCAAGCTGAAGTGAAAAAACTGAGAGCTAGCTATTAAGCTACTACAATGTAATATTAATACAACTTTTGGGACATACTCTGCGGTCTACTCTTCGTACATTCACAATTTTACCCATTAGAATATCATTGCAATTGTTATTATTCAAAAATCAAAGCATTAGTAAAATATTGTACCCTTTTCTGGTCTAGTTTTATATTTGCGAACACACCCAGTGAGCACTTTAGGAAAACCAGGGGCACCAAGTTGATTATTCCTCGTCTATAGCTAGATTTCCAGACTGTAATTTATAACCTGATTTCCTGTTTATGTGAGGAAACAAACAGTCATCTCTAAGGTATTTCTCAGAATCAAAACCAATTTCCATCCTCTTCATTTAACTGGAGATCCTGTGTAGAAAACATTACAGGAGATGTTGCAACCCTTTGTAAGCAAAGAACAGAAAGGAGATGTAAAAACATTTGACCCAATGGTCAGACCTTGTGGAACTCCGTCTTACTCTTTTCTATTCATGTAGACTAGATATGTCCGTTGATATCAGTCAGCCATTATTTTATCTATTATAAGTATAATTACATGATATTGGTAAGATTGATTTTATTTTTGCGCCATACAATGAAGATCCGAGACAAGTCCCGGGATTGACCAATTTTTTGTAGAATCACAGATAAAGTCATGAGACGTTTACCTTAGTTTTGTGGGCTAACAGCACATATCAGTGTCGGTCGATATCGTAAAAGTTATGTGTGTGATTGATTAAAAAGTGATATTGTCATCCCTTATTTAGACAGTATTTTAGAAAAATCTGAACAAGTTCAATACATTATTAAAACATCCTATTCCGTTCGTCTGTATATGTTCTGAGTCATCGAGGTCATTTAATCCAAAAATAGTGACTTTGAGGGGAACTGGACACAGTAGGTTTCTTGAAGATGTTTCACCTCTCATCCAAGAGGCTTTATTTAGCTCTTGGATGAAGTGAAACCAACTGTGTCCAGTTACTTACAAAGTAACTATTCAAGGATCCATTTCAGTTTGTATGTACAGTGTGTATAGCATGTTTTTAATCAAACGTATCAATGCTACTCCCACAATTTAGTAATGACATGAACACTGGGCTGAATGAATGTGAATGATCAAATGTTTTCTGTCTCATGTGGTGCTATTTAAATGTATGCTTACATAGCCAAGTAAGGTGGATTTCAGGCTTTGTTGTGACATTTTGGTAGTGTACAGCAACGGTCCCCAACCACTGGGCCGGGGACCAGTACCGGTCTGTGGGTGAATTGGTGCCGGGCTACAGAAAAATAATGTTTCCTATTGGCCCCATCTGGCTATTAGTTTTTCCATACCCATACAAACAAAAGAACTTAGCAGTAGAATGGCTAGGATTCCATCATCAATAATGCAACTTTATTTGATTAGAAAATATTTTCTCAGTGAAGACAACAATGATACAAGATTCTAACTTAATATAATCAAAATTCATTGGAGTTAGTTGTCCCAAGATGTTCTAACTGCGTGGTACATGTGTTCGCACTTAATATTATTTCTCAAAATTTTTTGGGGGGGGGTTCAGTGCAAAGTTACAGGAAGGTGAACTTTCACACTATTGCAATTTCCCCCACATCATAACTTTAGCAGTTTGACACTCATCAGCTGCTGTGATTGTAAAGGCTTTCATTTAGCACTTTGAATCCCTGTTTATGCCCCCATCTCCTAAACTTCTATATCATCCTGACACGTCGACAGTAAAGAGCTCCGTGTCTCCTCTGCCGTGCTGGAAATATACTGCAAAACCGTATTGATCTTTAATTAAAGAAGCTCTTAACCTTGGCTGGGCTGAGGACCCCCAGGCCAGAGAGTTAATTAATGTACTAATAGTCATAATATTTGTGCTGTGCACGGGAGGTACATAAAAGATTATCTATTGTATGAGCAGTTTATCAGCCCAATGATGCCGGAGCCCGTGCTGTGCATATATCAATATTATGGGCCAAAATCTGCAATACAGACAGAAGATGAGGCAGAGTTGGTCTTTTTAATAACTCCCTCAGTTCATCAGCAGTTTAGCAAGCCCCCCGTTCCTCCTCCTGGGATTCTCCTCTGATCGTTACCAGGCGGCGGCATTGGGCCTTTACAGGCATTAATGCTTGGAAAACCTTGACAACCACAGCAGCTATAAGCCTGCTCACCAGAAGCTCTTCTTCTGAGGATGACTCAGGGGGTCCCTCTCCAGCTTTTACCCATCCCTTGGATCAAATCCTCAATACCAGTGACCTTTAGGAGGTGCTCCCACCACCAACCTGCCAGACCCCTATCATAAAGAGTTCCTGCTGAGGGAGGGGAGTGATATCACCCTTTATAGCCGTATTGATTTCCTCTCAGGATGCAACTATTAACATTGAGCCTGTGGGCCCATGTTGTTCTCTGCAGGTAAGCACATAGGCTCACACACCCCTGGCCTTGTGGATGTGTGTATGTATGGAAGGTTGAGCCGGGGCTCTGTGCACAGGGGAGGCACATGCTTTTATAATTAAGGTCAGCTGGGATGCATTACAGCATTTGGAGGTGTTAAAACGGGCCCTCCTCGGAGAGCATGTTGGCATTGCCCACGCTCGTAAATTAGGAGCAGCTCCCCGCTGATGTTAGTCAGGAACAGTAGTTGTCAGGAAAAGAAGGAAGGGAAGACGGGGGAGAAATTAGGTACATGATTGGATGCGGACACGGAAGCTGGATTTGATTGTATTGGATTTTGAATCAATATCACTGTTCCAAATCATTGATTTTTATGCTTGTGTAAAAAAGAACCATAACCAGCGCATTACAGTTGAAACAAATGAAATTCAATTAGGTCTTGTTTTCTGCTTACAGACAAGTAATGTCGCTCAGTCATGCATACATATCGTCTGTGCTTTGCTCAGAAAATGCCATGGTATCATGACTAAAGATGGAGTTTCTTGCTCAAAGGCTTCGTGCTGCATGAGAAATTATTTTTTGCAAGAAAATTTTTCTCGCGTAAATCCAAACATGTTAGAGTTTAATTGAAGAAAGTGCTTTTGAGTGAGTGAGGTCATGTCTTCATTGCAATTTATCTAAAAGTTGGCCCAAAATATGCAATCTATAACTGTATTAGTCCAAAAAACTAAACTAAAGGTAAATTTTTTTTCGGTAGCCAAGGTAGCCATAAATCTGAAACATAAAATAAAAAAAATAAAAATAAGCCTTACCTTTTGCCTTTTGCAGTGAAAAAGTTTAAAGTAGCTCAAAGTTGAATTTTAATCTTAATTAGACATACTTTAAACATACTTTATTGATCCACATGGGAAATTGTTTCCCATGTGGGAAATCTCAAATGAAGATAAAACAAAAATGTTTAAACAGGCAAATTCAGAAAAAAAGCTACAGTGGCAGTAGCCAGAAATAAGATAAAATGTTTTAACGTTGGCAGAAAAAGTTTTTTTTTATGGCTTAAACATATCCACAAAACGGCTAAGTTAAAATAAAAGCAAAAGTAAAGTAACATTTAGATTCTGATACCACATTCTGTCGCTAATTGTGAGCTAAATTTTGTTAAATACAGGTACTTAGATAATTGTCTAAAAAGGCTAAATATAAATAAACAAAATTTAGTTTTCACATAAATAAACTATTGAGATTTTAGAAGTACCTTAATTATATTTCAACTCCAAACGTCTGCTTCATAGAAAGTGGTAAGAGTTGTCTGTGAATGTAAACACACATATTTGGGCATTTGTGTTGCAGTCAGTCAGGTGTTGAAGTAAATCAACAATAATTGCAGGTCATTAGACTAAGTAACACGAAAAAAAAAACCATAATCATTGGTTTGGTCCTGTCAGAACTATAATTACACATTAAAAATGTTGTGCTTTGATTGTAAATGACTTGTAATCTGTAGTTATAATTCAGGGGTTTGATATTTGAGATGATATTTTCAACCGCACATTCTACTCACACGAAAATCCGAGGGAACTTAATGGTCACAGGAAGGATAAATAATGGGCAGGTAAACCATCAGGATTAAATGTTGGCTCCGACCAGGCGGAGTAAAACAAAGCGTGGCTCTCCACCTTCACAAAGGGACCACTGTCAGCTGGGAGAACAGAGCGGAGACAAACACACGGGGAGAGTTTCACAAACAAGGCTGTCGCAAGGCATTCAGTAAGACAGGTTTGACTGGGACGCCTGGCTCACACCCTGCACCAGGGGTGAGGCGGCGGTCATGGGCCTGGTGCATTGTGGGTAGAAGACAGACACAGGGGAGTAAGCGGTTTCATGGCATCGTCATATACTGTATCAGACTTGTGACAAACTGACAGGTTCTTTGTCACCTGATGTGTTGCGTAACATGTTGTCATGTCAGTGTTTGACACAAAACAACCACAGGAAGAATGTTAACCTTTGTTTGGAGGAGGAACAAGGTGTTTGATCATGTAACTGAAGCTGTAGCTTACTTCAGTTGCACAAAAAGAAACCGGTGTAACTTCAAACTTGATGGATTTGCCATTCATCAGGTTAGAGTGACATTGAATTATCATTAATATCTTATTAAAGCAAAAATAAACCCATAAATTGTGCATTGTTTCCATAACTTGAATTTTGCTGAAAAATTCTGAAACAATTCCTTTTAGGGCAGTAGCGGTGGCCTAGTGGCGAAGGAAGTGGTATTGGTTCCGCAAGGCTCCAGGTTCAAATCCACCAGCTGCCAGGTTGCTCTGAGCATAGCAACTACCAGTGGTCTCACCACACAGGGGAAGGCTCACAGTATGGTGCAGTGTGATTTGGGTGGCAATTGCGGAGACTGCCACCCTTGTGGCCCAGTAACGGATGAAGATGAATGATTGAATCATCATTTTATAATTAAGCTTAACAGCTAGAAGTGCATAGTGGGTGTGTTTATTACCATCTTCACTGCACTTTGCTTGTTTTACTGTTTTTATTCATTCTTCAGCAAGTTTTTTAACTTTATAGTAAAGGTTCATCCAACCGCTGGTAGAAGATCATCTTAAATGTGTTAAAAGTGCAAGGATTCATGACCATAGGGTCAAACATGAGCTGTCAGCAGGGGACCAGAGGGCTACAAAAAATGTCATTTTTGCACCTGTGGCTACCTGGTTTGTGTAGGTTTTAGACTGAGGATGTGTATAGTGTGTTTAGTAGCAGGTCTACTGCCCTCTGTTGTTAATATCTAGTTTCATCCTCTTTTGATTCCAGTTTTTAGCCACCCTGCAAAGAAAAATTGTAGATTTTTACTGATGCAAAATTACTCAAATCATATCATCATCTCCTTCTCCCTTTATTTTGTCACTTTTTCAATTGTTGTTACAGCGAGTCAACATTTTCCATTCCATTTTCCATTTCCCCTCTGTGTCTCCTAATCGGACTCCAACTACCTTCATGTTCTCCCTCACTGCATACATCAATCTCCTCCCATACCTGGTAGCTCCATCTTCAGCATCCTTAACTCCTCCACCTCCAGCTCTGAATCCTGTCTTCAGTCAGTCATTGCTAGTGTCTCTTATCCATCCACAGATCACCCCTGACTCTTTTCTCCAGTTGCTCCATCCTTCCTGTACTCTATTCTTCTCTTCTCTTCCACAGTTTCCACTGCTCTGAACCTCAGTATCTAAGCTCCTCCACCTTCACCACCTCTGCTTATTGTAACCTTATCATTCCACTGTTCTGCCTTTCATTCACACACATAAATCACTTCACCGTATTCTATCAAATCAATAACAGTGAATCAGATACTTTTTAAAAATTGTATATCACTGATAATGTGATGAAGCACAGCACCATGTTAGGTCATTAAAAGTATTTTTATGTTTTTTAAGTCAGTGTAAAAAAAACACAAAACCCAATGATGAATGTTTCACCTCATTGTTATTGTAATGGCTCCATTGGCTCAACATTGTAGCCATTATTGTCATGTCCATTTTGGCCATTGATTTAACTCTCTAGTAATTATTTTTGGTGACTTGGGCAGATTCTAATGACCCAGTCATCACTATAAACCCTCCAGAGACAACACTCTGTGCCAAAAATATGACAAAACAACAAATCAGAGTGGCCTGTTCCCCTGGTGCTTGTGTCCAAGCAACAAATCGGATCATTTCTTTTTCCTTTAAATATGGACTTAGGCAATAGATTTATGGTAGTCCTAATAATAATGTGCTGATAATTTCTACAGTGCATATGGGCCCTCCAAAATTTTGGTTCACAAAGTGGTTTCCTTCTTCTTCGGTTGATTTAAACAGTCTAATGAGAGTAATGACTACACATCCTCAGTCTTGGGACTCACAGCATAATGTGTGTAATGTACGAAACTAAATGGAAACCCTTTATTCTGCAAAAAAGTCTGCAGTAAATCTTAATACTAAACCAGCACCAAAAAAAAAAAACAATCTGAAACAGTCCCTCATCCTTCCTCAGCACTATACTGGTGTTTTTTTATTTATTTATTTTTTATATGACTATTTATTGGTCCTTATGTTAAACTGTCCTCATAAAGACAGTCACAAAACATTCTCTTAACTCCTTTGTGAGCCTCTTTACTGTACCACAGGGGTCTGTGTGTCCATGAATCCAATATGGCTGCTGGAAGAGGAATACACAAGGACAGTATTGGGCTGTCTTACTATTATGTTTATGTACACAAGAGGTATTACTTCCTTATACTTACAAATACTTTTCTAGTCAAACACGAACTGCTGTGACTGAGGTAATGATTTAATTTCTGTCAATATGATGTGTGATTCTCTGTGTAATGTTTGTTATCATTGCGAATTACTATAGGCAAGTGGACAACCATAAAATTAGGGAGGGCTAACATTTGGAAGACAACTTTTCGTTCATGGTTGGGAAGTTAAAGTGTCAGATGAACTAAAAAGAAACAAAAGCTGAGACCATATTAAATTTTACGCCAGGGGTGTCCACACTTTTTTGTCTTGTGAGTTACTTTTCAAATGACCAGGCTGAAGTGATCTACCTAGATTGAAAACTCTTAATATATTTACCTAAAAAAATTGGATATCTTACGTTCTACACTAACATATAATATATTATATTATATACTGTTATACTGTCTGACTTAAGTGAGAAAGTGAGAATATGATTCTCACTTGAGCCCAGTGTTTTGCTTCTTGAAATAGAATTACATCTCCAGTTTTTATAACTATTATTTTTTATGTTATTGCTCAGGATCTACCAGCACTCCTTTGGAGATCTACTGGTAGATCCCCATCTACCTATTGAGCACCACTGGTTTACGGCAACAAACAGACAGGCCTGCGCCTCACGTATGCACTAGTTGTTAATACTAGATGTTTTTTTGAGAGATTTCTGACTTTTTGATCAGAAACTTTGTGATAACTTTAAGGTGTTCTATACACTAAGTAATTCTGAGTTGTTTGTAACGAAACAAACCAATAAGTTGCCCAATTCCTACTTTTTTCTGCTTACACAAAGAGACAAGTTGTGTTATATGCGGCCAAACAGCACTATGCATTTCTGCTGATTTTCAGGGACAGGGCATTTTTCTATAGCAATTTACACTCCCTCAATTACAGCGTCTGGGTGCAGATATGGTGTCGGCACCTCCTCCTTGACCTCTGCTCTTTGCGCAGCAGTGAAAAGTGTGTTGCCTGATTAACGGCCAAGCGAGGTACAACGGCAGCCGCCACCAAACTGAGGTGACAGTCTCCTACAGGCTTTTTATGGAAATTAACTGCAAAACATAGCCAATTAGACCTGTGTTATTTAGAACGACTCAGCTTTTCACCCCTGAATAAAAGCAGCCCCAGATAAGACGCGCACACTCGCGTTGCAGCAAATTAAATGTGAAATTGGTGGCCTGCCAAGAAAGCCGGTCCATCAGAAACAGGGGACATTAAAAGCAGTTTTTGTAAAAGCTGTAAATTACTGCAGAACAGAGAGGAAGGTGATTAAAGACCGGGGAAGTTTTTTTTTTAATATAACTTTGGGGATAATTATAAATTTGAGACATCAGAAGTTAGAAATGTTGCAGGGTTGTACAAACTTTTTAAAAGAGGAGCCACATTTGTTAGGGTAATAAGTACTTTATGAGTACTTCTATTGTGATACTGTTACACCTTTCCAAATAGTAACTGAGTATTTAACAAATACTGCTCCGAGAGAATGTTCGATTAATATAAAAGGTAGAAACTGTGAGAGTATCTGATGAATGAATTAAATATGCCCAAATGAGAAGCAGAAATAATCAATAAAAAAACGCTATATTTCCGATACTAAGATTTAAAAACAGAAAAAGCAACATATCCAAAAAACACTTAAATAAATAAATTTGTTATAAAATAGGTTAAGATTGATAGAGATCACTAGACAAATGGTTAAAAATAGGGAAACAACATTAGTATATTTAATATAAAATTAAATATATAGTTAAATATCAAATCACCAAAAATATCCAAGAAGATTTTCTATATTTCATACATATGTTTAGCATGAACTATGTGAAAAAATGTGTGGTTTAAAATGTCTGGCCAGAATTTTTTTTTTTTTTTTCTGGAAGATCACAAACAGCATTACAAAGTCTTCCTAATCCACTGAGAAAGAGAATTCGTGAGAACAGTAAATACTATTCTCATGTGCGACCCACTGTTCTGGGTCTAAGTTTCTATGTAGTTTGTGGCAAATATTTTCCCAGGTTCTCCACCTTTTCTTCCAAATGTGTAAGTGGGACTTAAGCATCTGTATGAAGTCTTTTCACGGGAGCGGCTCTTAGCCTGATACGCTGTCTTAATTTTCCTCTTTTCTCAGGTCACTGCCAGAGCGACAGCATTAGAGTAAGGAGAAGAAGGAGTAGGAGGAGGAGAAGGAGGTTCCTTAGCTCTGTGTGCGAGAATACACTGTGGAAGTTGCAAGAAAAAGGGCAGAGTCTCTAGGAAATCTACTCTTTCTTTGAAAAAATGTCATGGCGAGAGATAGGAGATTGGCACCACAAAGGGCCCAAAATAGCACAGGCCGCTACGCGTTGTCAGACGAGATTTGGGCTGAGACGTTGACTTTTGTTCTGCGCCGTACCGGGCTCTGAAAGGGAGACGGGAGGTGTAAAAATTGTGATTTCTCCTCTTTTCCTCCTGGTTATGCGCCACGCATGAGCCTCCTGATGAGGCTTGTTGCAGGGATGGAGGTTTTAACGTCACAATTATTCCTCATCTGGAAGAAATGAGCCGCATGTAGGATTTTGGATAGATATGTGAGTGCAGTAGGCAAATATAGACTAGTGTTGATTCAGTGGGACCCGATTCAACAGTTACAGTGTGAGCTTTTGCCTTCCCGTAACAAAGGCCTCGCACCATTTTATGCAGCTTTGCCCCTGGTCCACATAATAGGATTATGATTAATTTCTACAAATTTAAGAAAAAGAAATCACATGACCCAGCTTAAAGAGTTTTTCTGATACATTTCTCCATAGATGATAGATCAAAGTGGAGGAGCGGGAGCTGCAGAGCCAGCCACCAGGTTGACCCTGGTCAGGAATTTTTAATGAAAGGGTTAATCTCCTCAGAGGTGACTATTCAGAAGCAAGCAGTGTGACCAAATGAAGAATTCAGGTCTGGGGGATAAGAAGGAGAATAGTGGTTTTGAGGGTGCTGTTGGGTGACAGTGAGGTAGCCCCTGAGGGAAACTGTGTTGCTGTGTCTGAGTCTATCTGAGCAGATCTGCTCCCCTGAAAGAAAGAGAAAGGTGGGAAAAAAGTCAAGCTGTTCGAAGAACCTATGGCTTCAAACAGGCCCAAGGCTGTTTCATGGATGACCGTAAACAAATGTGTTCTTTAGGGTCTCAAACCCCATGATAATCAGCCCTAAAGAAGCCCCGCAGGCAGCATTGACCTGGACTGAGCTTGTGATTGACACGACCATGACCTAAGTGTCGGCCAAACAGCAGAGGACATAGTGGTGAACTTTGTGGAGTTCAAGATTTATAAAGACTTGATACAAAAACCTTTCAGATTTGATGCACTTACAACAAATAGGTCTTTCAGCCTGACTGTTGTTAAACAAACAAAAACCAACACAATCCTAGATGTATGTTTAATAAGACAGGCACAAATGAAATATAGGAGAAAGAATTAGGAAAGAAATTTTGGAGGGGCCACAGGTTAGAAAAAAAATGGAAGAGCTCTTGCTCACTGTAGGGGGATGAGTGATTGAGCCACCTGCTCTGTGGATTTGGTTGATGATCTTGGATTTCTTAGAACCTTCCTGAAACTCTTAATTGACTTTAATGCAAATGTCAATGGCTAGGAACTGTCTGAAATGGTATGGCGCCCTTGACAAAGAATGCTGAGATTGAGATTAAGACTTGTAAAACTGAACTGATAGCAAAAGACAAAGGACTTGACAGACCGAAAATGGAAAACTCTACCAGAAGGTTCTCATGGCACAACTGATCTGCAAGGTTCAGAAGAAACATATTTGTTTTAGTTAATTTAAGTCACTAGTGAATGTGGTTCGATGACGACAAATGGCTTAAGATTACATAATTTTGGCAATTATACCTTAGTCTCGCCATTTTCTGTACCTTGACAGGCCTAGTCCTGATTGTGCTTGTGTTGGTGACTAGAATTTACATAAAGAGCTAAGTTTGTTTATTATCTAATCAAACTAATTTGTGGTAGAACCCTATGTCCTACCTACCTTTTGTATTGACCCCCAAGGTTTCGTTACTTTTAGAAAGGACATATTTGATGGTATAGATATCCCTACAGTACCACTATCAATAACTTATGATTTTAAATACAATAATGGTCTTCACAGTGTCCTTGCGGGACAAATTAGTCTTTGTTGTTTCATCATTTACACTTCACCTTCACTGCCAAAGTCGTACTGTTTTGGGCGATGGCTGAAAGAGCTACCTTTTCCCTGCAAAACCGGCATTTCCCCTATAGATAATCTAAAGAGGCTTAAGGCATTTTGCCTTTATTCAATACTTTACTCATTATTTATCTAAGTTCACGGAAATACTTAATCTTTCTGATCCTGACCTGGTCCATTGTTTAGTGCCAGTCGTGGCCCGCGAGTCAAAATAATTGTACAGGCCTGATCTAGAATGTAGAATCTAGAATGGAAGGTGTCGTACTGGTTTCACAAATGGCCAAAATGTGACTACATGTTTTAATTCCAACCAACCAAAGAACACTGGTTGACTAATCAGCTGTCTGCAGATTTGTTTATTGAAAACGCCAACCACGTGCTGCTGGTTGGTTAGAATGAAGTCTTGCAGGCCCTGCGGCCCTTTGTGTAGCCACTTTGACACATATGATCTAGAAGGTTGTGTTTCTATATGGCTGCAAAGTTTTTAACCACTGGAAAATGGAACCTTAGTGGGGATGAACACTGGTCCCAGTGAAGACATTCCACCAAAACCTCTGTCACAGTCTTCTTCTTCTCCTTTCAGCTTATCCCGTTTTTCAGTTTTCCATCTCACCCTGTCCTCCACATCCACAACTCCCAACTCCAACCACCTCCATGTCCTCCCTCACTGCATCCATAAATCTCCTCTTTGGCCTTCCTCTTTGTCTCTAACCTGGTAGCTCCATGTCCAGCATTCTTCTCCCAATATAACCACTGCCCCTCCACTGAACATGTCCAAACCATCTTAATCTGGCTTCTCTAGCTTTTTCTCCAAACCTTACTGTCTTGTAAGGTCCGCAAATGCACACAAAAACATCCTGTCATAATACCAGCTCTGCGTCATGACCATTGGCTTCACGAACAAACACTCTCCCCCTGGTACTGCTGCTTTTATTCTCTTAACAACGACCTGAATGCATTCAGGACTCAAGGCAGTTTAGGAGAAACTTTAGTTGTGAAGCACCTCTTGTGCTACTGTAAGCACACATGCCCTCTTCTGAGTAATTACACTTGAATACCTTCCAAAGGCAGAGAGGCAGCAAGAGGGAGAGGGAGGAAGAAGGAAGAAAAGATGCTTTTATAAATGTATAAGCCCTGGCTGGTGAAGGAGGTTCAGAAAATCTCATCATGACAGTCGCAAAATGTGCTTCTTAGTAATTAGGAACAAATGAAATTGCTTATCATTTAGCCTGTTACGGTGCCAGTGTTCAGAGGGATTAATCAGAGAGCTATTGACATTACATTGTTCCACAATTATCATTCATACGTTTTATGGTAATTGGGTCCCATTTTTACATAGAGGAATTAAAGGTGACCGTAATTTCAGACGGAGTGAACGTACACAAATACAAACATTAATCACATCCTGTGGAATAATTCGGCTGCATCATTCCAGCTGCTGATAATCACGGAACGACAGACAGGAATGTACCCTTAAAATCCAGACCATCAGTCGTTCTCACTGTGAGGAACTGAAACGCACTGTTGTTAATTCATGAGAGACGAGACTGTTCATAAGGAGCTGATGACATATATGTCCATAAATTAACCAGTGAATAGAAAATGGCTACTATTGATATAATTGTGATATTTTTAGGTGGTGATTAACATTGTCCTTTAAGTCAGTTCTTCAGTATTTATTATCCATATGTTTGCTTTGTAAAATTGAAAAATAATGCCAATATTGTAGGCTAAAATGAAGACATTATTTTATTATTTTTTATTATTACGGTATTATTTCATGATGAATGACGCTAAATTTTTTTATTTGTTTTTTTAACTGCTTATGTTTAGCTCTTTAGGGAACATATTTCACCAATTCACATTTTAGTTTGCAGTGATGTAATTGTAGTTAGTGATGTACCTTCAACTAAACTCTAGTTGTTATGCTTGCTTAAAATTAATCTAGTTGTACAGCTACAAATTCAGCTACAGCTATAAAATGGCTTGTTCATTAAATATAGTTATCCTGGCGCACCTGATATGTCACACCTTTATGTCGTGATTATTTTTTTTCTGCCAATTTTTAGCTATAAATTTGCGAGTTTAAGCACATTTTGAACGGTTTGCTTAGTATTTTTTATATAATTGTCCAGTTGGCTTCTTCTCACATTTTTCTCTATGTTCCCCATAATGTTTGCTGTTTTGTATTAGAGCCCAAACTATTCCTCTGTTGGACAAATTGGTCTGAAACTATGTGGCTTGGACTCTGTCCCAAAAGTCAATTAAACAACTGCATTTTTCAATTCTGGGCAAATTAATTCTAGAGCAACCCAATAAAGTTTTAAAATTACAGGGAAAGTAATTTTCTATCAAAGCTGAATCACCTGAGGAGAAGTTTGGCCAACTCCGCGGTGTTGGAATAAACACCAAAGTAAGGTAAAAGTAATAAAAAAACAAGTGAAACACCATCTGTTCAGAATGCAATCACAAGTAAGAGGTAACTCCTGTAACTCCACCTCTGCAACCCCCACCCTCTACCCCCTCCATGCTCATTTCCAATACCTTAACCCTCGGTTCCTACATGTGAAAATTACATGTCATTGTCCTAATGGCCCTGAGGGGGCGGCTTGATAAAGGAAGACTTTTGCCTAATGCTTCCATAAACATGTTAGGCAAAGTCCAGCAGGATGTAATTGCATCTAATACATTTACAGAGGATTGATTTACCCTCCCTCCCACGACCCGCCCACAGGGAAACGGCAACAAGCTGCGATCACTTCACCCGGGTCACGGATAGAGGACGGATTCTGTGTCCACTCTGTCCTCTCTATGTCGGCTAACAAGGCTGAGCCGTAGAGACGGCAGAAAGTATTGGAGTGCAGCTTAATGAGGTAATTAGTCAAAGGCCAAGATGATCCTCCAAGGCTAATACCTGTGACCCCTTGATCCAAGATGCCTGACATATCATTGATGTCAGTACTGAAAGAAAAAAAAAAAAAAAACGGCCACAGAATCCAAAAACTATCGCCCTGCTCATACAACCCGGCTAATTTCTTCTAAACCTAGAAAGTGTGATATTACACTTCAAGGAATGAAGAGTTGGGATTCAAGCTGAGAGCCCCCCATTAGTGTTCTTTTTTTGGGTATAATTACTCCCACAATGCGGTAATTGGCCTCGGACCTTTTTTTTTCAACCCCGCAGGAAAAAGGAACCTTATATAAAACTTAAAGCGCTTCAGTTGCATTCTCCCTCAAAGCAGAGTTCTTGAAAATTGACAAAAGCAGCGGAAAGCACCAGACTGGAAGAAGGGGATGGGTAAGACGAAGCAGGTTGAATTTTTTTTTTATTCTTTCTGCTCCCCTGTCCCTCTTCTTTTGTTTTCTTTTTTTATCAGGTTACATGATTGGAGGCTTCATTAATCACCAGCTCGACAGCCTCTGCCAGGGGGAACTAACTACATTTGGCCCAATTAGGTGCTGGAGAGACAATAGGAGCAGCACAAGTTGTGCGTGTTCACCAGGAGCCCAGCGTTGCTTCCCTGTCATTACCTAAAGAAAGGGAAGAATTAACCCCTACCAGCATCCCTGCTTTCCTCCATTGATCCAAGGCTTTTGTGGTATCCCCGGAGCACGGCAGACAATTACAGATATTATTACATCTGCATTGATTTTTTGTAAAGAGGGCAGAGTGTCTCCAAGCAATTAAAAAAAATTACACTTCGGAAGTGGGCCAATTAAAATGCCCCCAGCCTCGGAGAGTGGCAGCAGTGGTGGTGAGAATGGAGTGGACGGAGCTGAGTGTCAGAATGCTGTTGTTTTTAAATTGAATGGCCTTTGAGAAATGCTCTTGCACGGTGGGGGTTTCACAATGATATGTCCTTTTCTTGGGATTTTAGTCCAGCATAGATTTTCAATACCAAGTCTACATCATGCATTAACCACTGTCAATAAGCGTTAAGATATCTTTACTTAGTTGGTCCAAACAGAGCAGAGAATGTGTTAAAATCCAACAACAATCAAGTTAAATGTTAATGTTATAAGTGTATCTACAAAGATTTATACATTTAGATTGTAAGTTGTTCCTGTTGTTTAACAGTTTTTTTTGACATCTTGTAAGGAGTTAGACCAATGTAGGCAGTCCTTAACTTAAAAAATTTGTACTTACTATACAACATGTCTATTTTTTCACTGCATGTCTGACCTCAAATGGTAACACAGTGGTAAAGTCATAATAGGAATAATAAGAAAGAAAGAAGAAAGCATATATAACATTATCTAATTTAAAACAAAATAATTGTGAACAGCTAAAGAACAGTGTAAGTAGGGATGTGTGATAGAAGAGAGTCAGCTAAGGTGAAGGGAAAGGTTTACAGGACAGTGGTGAGACCAGCTTTGATGGATGGAGACACTAGGAATAGACAGGAGACAGAGTTGGAGGTGGAGGAAAAGGAGAGAAAAAGATGGACAGGTTCAGGAATGAGGTGATTAGAGGGACAACACAGACAGGAGTTTGGAGAAAAAGCTAGAGAAGACAGATTGAGATGGTTTGGACATTTAATTGTCCAGTCCGTTTACCAGCTAGTGCCTATTTGATATTTGTTTGAATGTAAAACATCAGATAAATATATACCAATACTGTTTTTAATGAAGTTATCAGAGTTGGTGACATAACAAATACAGTGGATCCCTGGTGTTCAGGGTTCCCACTAATCCACTGACCTTGCTGTTTACCTTAGGGAGACACTGGGTCACAGTGACAGTGAGACCAGACCCTAAACCTTGGGGAAATTTGTGGTTGGGAGACCTGCTGTAGGGGAAAAAGGAAAGAGTCTTGATTAAAAAACATCCATAGTTTGACTGAACAGTCGACAATAGCTTTTGTGATGAAATTTGCATAAGCATTTAGTCAAAGAATTTCTAGTGTTTTTATCCTGTAGTGAATACTTGGACTTGTGCTCTGGCATTAGAGGAACTGGTAAAGAATACTTTCTAATGATGAGACACATTCAGACACAACATGAAAAGAAAGTTTAAATAAAACCACAGTAGACACAGAAGAAAAACTGTTGTTCTAAGCTGCAGTGTGTTTTTATCACCAGACGGTGTGCCCGTTTGAAGTCAAAAAGCACACTGTCTTTAATCCACAGAAAACACATGCATTTATTTTCACTTGGATTAAAAGCAGTAACAATAGCAGGCAGCGAACGACAAACATTTTTAAAGGGGAGCAAATGTTCAGGCGTTGCTGAGAATTGGGGTTTGTTTCATGTGCTGAGGAAAGAGTTCTTAATGTTTATCTACTGAGGATTCGTGATTAAAAATGAGCTTCTTGGATTAAAGAATTAGGATGAGCTCAGGTAAATATTGCTACTGTAATCCAAAAATTGGTTTTTGAGATGAAAATAAGGATGATCGCTAATAGTTTCTTATACTGTATGTGTGGGGTATTTAAAAAAAAAATCTATAAGTATATATATATATATTTATATATATATATTTATATATTTGTATTTTTTGTACATTTTGTAGAAATACTTTGTAAAGATTGTCTTTAAGATAGATATCTAAGCATTTAGAGCCATTTTTACATTTGCCAATTGGTTCGTTCCAAACAAAAATGTTAATCTTTTTTGGTTCAATAAAATTGATGTTCCCGAAACAATAAAACCAAAGAGTATCGATAATGTTTAATTATGTTCCTAGTCATGGGTTTGACAAGTTTAACAATAATAGGTAAAAAAAAAAAGTAAAATGTATAATAACATTTATCAACATAATCATGACTCTGAACAGTAGGCTGAAAAGTTTTTACACTGTTCTGCCTCAGCTAAATGCAGCACCAGATTGTACAGATCAGATGTTGTCTCAGGAGCTGTTGTAAATATTAAGTAACCATCAGAGAGACGGCACATTATCAGATCAGAATCCAAGCGGCCTGAGCCACAGACACACTTTACCTTCTGTAGGTTGGCAGTGAATAGAAATGAACTTCAAGGATATACAGTAAATGTGACACCAGGCTAATTTTGAAATGAAATATCGAACATTCTCGCAGAATCGTCGCAGTGGGTCCTTTTTAGGTGGTCGACAATGAAAACTATGGCAATTTAGCGGCGATAGATTTATGACGAAGAGAGACTAAACTAAAACTGTGAAGAGAATATGTCTTTAGGGATTTTCTACACTATAAGCTGTTATCAGACAGCCCCGACTCACATTTACTCTCTGAGCCCACAATCATTTATAACAGTCACCTCCGAGGAAGCGCCCCCCACTGAGGTGAAACGCTCGGAAAAACATTAAAATTCAAATAAAATTATGGGAGCTGCCTCTCCCCACAGCCAGGCTGATGACACGCTTTCAGATCCTATTTGGAGGAGTTTGAATGTGCTGAAATGTAAATGAGTGGATGCACTGAGGCCCAAATGGGAAGCTGGGATTCTACATGGGTCAGAGACAGGAAGACTAAAGGAGGGAGATAAACGGAGAGGAGCGGGCGGGAGAGACTCTTAACTGGAGCGTTTAGCAGTGGACACACAGTGCCACTTTCATTATGGAGACTGTTGCATCAAGGGCCAAAGGGAAGGGGCCCTTTTATTCAGTGTGCAAACTGGGATTTATCTGGAAATGTGAACTCTAACAAGCTGCACAGTAACGTCATAGAATCAGACACCAATTTGTTAGGCTTCAGTCTGAGATCAGCTGCTACTTCAAGATCCAAAGTGTGAAAATGAGAAACACTTAGGACAACTTTTCCTTCTTTGTTCTGGTCATTTTCAAAATATTGGTTCCTTCTTCAAGTCCTTCCTACTTCTGTCATCTGTACTGTTCCTCCTTGAGTCTTTTGTGGTTCCTTTTCTTCCTTGCTTCTTTGATTACTTCCCTACTTCCTACCTTATTCCCATCATTTAATTATGCCGTCCTTTTGCCGACCATTGCTCTTATTCGTAAATGTCCCTTTTACCTCCTTGCTTTCCTTCAGTGTCTTTCATCAAATTATGGAGTTCATTCTGTAGCTCTTTTTGAGAGCCAAAGAAGTGCTGTGCTGTCCCTCCACCTGTACCAGCAACCCTCCTTTGTTGTGAAACCAAAAACGTCATACAATTAAAATTTCAAGATGAATATTCCTCATATGCGGAATTTCCAACCATGGAATATACTTCACCCCCACAGTTCATTCCCCCTGACTGTATTCCTGCTGATTTATCAACTACACATGGGATCAATTAATCTATTGAGTCTGAACAGCGTGGGAGATTTAAATTGTCCGTACACACAGGCATGTGGCCATAAGCCCATCTGGACTATTTATAGTCCTCCACAGTCAGTGGTTTGAGGGCTATAGACAAAACTGCCAATTAAAAGTAAATCCAAGTCGTAATTTTGGAGACTCTCCAAAGGCATTAGAAGGCTTTCAGGTTGGCTTGAGGTGAATCAGAATAATCCCATGGGACTATCTATCTATCTATCTATCCATCTATCCATCTATCTATCCATCCATCCATCCACTTTTCCTTCTATCCATCCTCAGCCAAACTAGCATAACCTAAAATTTGCCCTTGCCAAATGTGATGACGAATGGTTCAATGCTTTCTTGCAACAAAGATTTAACAAATTGTTTTGTTATATCAAGAATATGATCTAATCTAATAATAGAATCTTTGTCAAAAACGGGAACATTTAAACAGGGCATTACAAAAAAAAAGGGAAGTGTAGGTGCTTGCTGAAGGCAATATTGTTTCTTATATTTGCCCAAAAAGTTGAACCATAATTCCAAAAACTATTAAAGAAAGGAGGAGAATGATATTAAAACCCAAATTCAGCGATTCTATACTTGTTTCTATCTCCTCATTCGAAACAGGGTGGAAGTGCAGTATGAGATCCATGTACAAGTTTCCCCCCTGAAGCCATCAAGTGCCAAGCTGTGTCAAAAATGACATGCATCTCCTCTTTCCATGTCATTCCATGCATGTGATGTGATGGGCGAATGAAGGCAGTTCCTGCAGAGAATAGTAGGGGGTCATTATTAAGCCTCTTAAATTAGTGCCCCCTCCTTCTCCCCACACAGCTCTGGCAATTTTCTAGACTCGGTAACCACACAGACATGCAGACACACACAGATACAAGGAGAGCTAACCACATTAGACCTGACAAAGAAAATCAAAGTTTACTTGCAGCAAACTCATTTCAGATTTGATTGAATTGCACCTGTTCCATATATGTGACCCATTAAAACTAAAAGTCACACACCGTCAGCTCCGAGAAGCCATTTGAGCAGAACCATGCTGTTAGCTCGCTGTAGCCGCCGCCAATTGCATGTCCTATTGCAATGCAATTTACATGTCTCTCCATCGCACTCGTTTATATGGTTCAACTCACAACAGCTACCATTTAGATCACTTATGGGAGAAGGAGGGCTGTGGAAGTGTAACTCCATATGCATGTAGTGCAGCGGCAGAGTGGTGGGTGGAAAACAACGGCAGAAAGCTTAACCTCCATTACCCCCGAACACCAGCCTCAATAGGACACGACTGACACCGGAGCACGTGTGGCTTGTTCTCGGGCAACTCAAATGGACTACGTTCCCCTGCCTCACCCTCCCTTTTGATGGACAGATCCCAACACTCGAGCGTCTGAAGACTCCTAATGTCCCCTATTAAATAGACCCTAATCCTGAGGTCAGGTTCTAAAAGACTATCTGCATCACTTTTAGAGGATCCACCAGCTTTCCCCCTAAACCCTATAGTTTGTCTGACAGTCCTTGATCTTCTCTGTGTTGCCCTCTTCTTCCTCCTCTAAGGTGCTGTATATATGTATATTTACCAGAGTGCACATAACTGGTGTCTGGGGAAGGGTGAGGAGGAGCAGCGGGGAGAGGGAAACCATTAGGGGAATAAAGAGAGGTGCTGCCTCACAGCCGAGCTTCACAGGCCACTGGAGCAAATCAAATTGGGTCTTGTTCTGCGGTTGGGAGAAACACACACACACACACACATACACACACACACACACACATACACACACACAAACATACATACACTGGCGGTGAGGGTGGTGACAGAGGCACACAGCTGACAGCAGGGCCTCGGGGACGTTGCAGGGCTGGGCATGTCTGGGTTTTGGATCACTGAAGGATCCAAACATGACCCAGGAGTCTCCTGAGCTACAGGTGAGATCATACAGGAAGAGGGTGCTGTAAAAAAATACACAGTAATTACATCTGAAGTTGGGGTGGTAATGATCAATAACGCAGCAGGGCACGTTTTTTCTGCACTTTTGTACAGTGTTGTTGGATGGTAATCTGAGAAAGGTTTATCTGTTCATTGTTCCCAAAAGAGGACTTCTTTATTTTCCACTTAAGGTGAATCCTAATGTCATAGTCTGGGAGATGTTTCCTCAATTATCATCATAATGAATAATAATATTAGTAATAAGTGGCCAAAGTTTTTCCCTAGCTTTTCCAAATCACAATGCTGGGATTGGACTCTTGATTGATAGCTGGAAAACAATAATGAAACAATAACATAAATGAGTAAAAAAGTGGCATGGCACCTTAGTTTAGGGGGAGTCTCTCTGTCATTGGAGTGGAACCCCAGGGTTTACCTTCTAGACCTTCTGGAAGTATGAATCCCAGTTAGGGCGGTTGGCTCCTTCCATTAGTCTCACCACGTGTAACAAGGTTCATGTGGGGATGGTTTAGAGCAGGCATGGGCAAACTAAGGATGCGGCCCGTGGAGCTTTTTAATGCAGCTCGGCAAACCTGTCCAAATTAAATAAATCCTTTATATTATCATTGTACCTCTGCTTTTTCCCTGCAATAATACGTTTGCGCAGTACATGACGTTGTATAAGGTATTCAAAATGAAGGATTTTAGATTTTATACATGACTCTTACATGTGATTTATCGTAATCTAAATAAAAAAAATCCATCTTTCTGCTCTGGTTTTGGGCCCCATGTCCAATTTTAGGACCCATTGTGGCCCGTGAGTCAGAAAGTTTGCCCAGGCCTGGTGTAGTGCATTGAGATTTGAGTAGAGTAGGTAAGATAAAAAAAGATGGATGGATGAGTATATATGATCTTAATGACAATAACAACAACAAGGAGACATACAATAGCATTTTCCTGACATAGTGTATATGCTATACATACAAATTATTCAATATCAATATAACTCTTTTGAAAAAGGCGGTCTAAAATTCAAGTCCATACTTTATCTCACACATTGTGATATATACGTTATGTATATATATATATATATATATATATGTATTTATATATATACTGTATATGCGTGTGTTCTAAGCTTTACAGCTATTCCCAGCTGCCCTCTCTTCACTAATACCTCATTTATAACCCGTCACATTTCCCAATGATTCGAATGTGGTGTAAGTTATAATAAGCTCGAAGAAGAGCAGAAGAATATGCAGAAGACTCCAGGTAAAGGGCACTAAAGTTAATGAAAAATGCGATGGAGAGTCATTCTCAGGGCTTCTGTTTTATTAGAAATACATGGTAATGGCACCCAAACCTTAGTCAACATAATGTTGGCTGCCATCCGTGTGATACCGGTGCCTATGGGGCACAATTCATCCACAGAGAAATAAAGGGAGAGCAGAGTAAAAAATACATGCGGTGCTTACCCTTCATTCACTTCCTCCAAAGGATTACAGCCACAAATCACTTTTGCTCAATTCATTACACGTCGTGCAGAGAGGGGGCAGATGTGTGATGGATGGTTGTCTGTAAATGGACTTGTCTGTAATAGAAAAATGCACAGGCTTTAATTAAAGAGGGCCGGACAAGTGGATCCAGAGTGCATTCTGGGGCTCTCTTCATGTCTGTGCTCAGACTAGGTTATACATCACCGTGCTCCTCAGGCAGTGGGCAGCAGGAACGAAGCAGACGATGCTCATTACGGGGACTTGCTGCTGTAAAAGACTTTATATGCGATAGTGTGGTCAAATACACTGTATATATGGGGACAAGAAAGTTTACCATCAGCCAAAAGTAAAATCAAACAAATGTCACCTTTTTGTTTATGCTCCTCTGTGGTATTTTATCTTGATGTAAGTCCACAGTTCAGCATAATCATCTTGATCTCGACCCTAGCTTTAGATCGCTGCAGGTTGTGAGTATTGTTTTGGGTCCGTTGATCCTCCGAAGTCTTAAATTTAATTGCCCAAAATTAAGGACTTAATTATCCATACAGCTGATAATTAAACCCTAAATTTAGTACTCCGTGTGTCTGGGGTGTGATGAGTGATTTGGTGTAATTAACTTTTGCGCACTCTGATTAGAAAACGTCCTATTAGGCTTTAGTAGCACCTTCTCTTTGCCAGTAGCTTGTCAAAGCATCAGAATGAAATAAAAAGTAGCTAAAGCGAGGAGTGCGATGATATTAGATAATAAAGTAGCCACAGTGAATTCACAGTTGTACAGAAATAGATCAGAAATAAGCCAAAATTGGAACTTTTAATTTAAATATTTGACAATGCTTAAAATGTACATTCCAACGTTGGCGTTAAAGGTTTAAATCCTTATAACTGCAATTTTAAGCCGATGAAAAGCCTTTTGAAGCTACCAAAATACAGTATGTGGAAAAGAAATACAAAGTTGTAGCCTGTATAAAAACACTCATTTGGAAAGCACTTCAAATCTCTGATTTACTTTCGCACTGTGCTGTTTTTATTTTGCGACAGGCTGCGCCACTTAGTCTCTTTTCATCTGACTGCGATGACACAAATCCCATGCAGCGACTTTTGTTTAAAGGCAGCCCATCAGTGAAGAGCTCTCCAGCTAAATACATCTTTATACTGCGATTAAGGATGGTGGTTGAAGTGCGCAGTTTTGTGCGGGGAGGCAGAGGCCCTTCAGCGTCCAAACCCTCACAGCCATTCTGCCATCAATCAGGCCTGCAGTCCAGTTAAGTGCTGCTAACATTTATGAAATATTCATCAGCCATTCATTCACATGTGCTTCCCACCCACCCTAATCATTACAATGAGGGTGGATTGTGTCAGATCGCCTCTTGAAAAAAGGGGGCTACAATCATCTGCTGGAGGCCTGGTGAATTAGGGGAGTGGATTCTTGCTTTTATGCCGACACGTCACATGGCTGGACAGTTTTTATCTTGGAATGAATGTGTCAGTCAAAGTTCCTCTATCCTCCACCTATGTGTTTTTTTCTGTAGACATCGAAAAACAAATCTTCCATTCACATCTATTTATTCAGAAGACTGGTAGTGTGCCTTGATTCTCATTTGATCCATAAACAGCATTCATACAGAATGCTACAACAGAGAAAAAGCAAGGCACAAAAGCAATGCGAAATGTTACACCTAATGTTCATGTTCTGTAGTTTGTGTACGTTAAAGAACGTATTGAATACGATAAAGACACCCAAAGGCAAAAGAGATCAGACAAAAACCTGCTATAATCTCCCATTCAAGATGCTGGATTCACAAAACGCCATTCCATAACATGCCCTATCGTATTTGTAGGTATTTTTTGAACATTCGCGAACCATTTGCCAGCGAACCATTTGCCAGGGGAAATCACCTGCAAATTTTGGAATTGGTTAAACTTCGGTAACGGACATTATGTTTTTGGAAAATATTGGCATTGTCGAATATCGGGAAAAGGTGGAGCAATATTGGACGTCCTTAATTTAAACTGTATTGGAGACATTTGTTTTTTTCCCTGCAACATTTGATCCTATGGTTAGTTACTAAAGATGGTATTTGTCAGCTAGCAATGTTTGCAAAGTCAGTAGTTTGGCTTACCTGAGACCTCTTGTGTAAAAATATTTTTAAAATAATTGAATTATTAATTATATATTTGTAGCTACACTTCAGACTTTGAGCATTTTCAAGGCTGAAATTCTTGAAAAGGCTGAAACAGAAATTATTTTGATCTTTATGCAAAAAGGTTTCAGGTTCGATTCCACCAGCTGCCAGGTTGCCAATGTGGTGCTCTGATCATAGCACTGTCAAAACCCAGCAAACCTCTGGGCTCCCACAACCACAAAAAGGCTCATGGTATGCAGCAGTATGATTTGGGTGGCATACATAGAGACTACTTCCCCTTTATAGGTAAAGCACTCAAGAAGATAGTATGGTTTAAAGCCATATATGTGATTTCAATGTGTCTTCTCTGATATGTTAGCATCAACAGATCTGGGGTCATTAGGGTGGAATTTAGTGCATACTATAATACAAAATTCATCTTCGATGTGTCTGTTAGCCTTTGTCTCCCTCACCTAAGACTGCTATTAATGTCATGATAACGCAGAGTATAATGTTCTCATCAGTCATGTCCAACCAATCAGAGACCCACACGATGAAAGGTTGTGATACTCATCAGTCAAACCCACGCCTGGCTTCACAATAGCAAAAGCAAATTTCAGCCTCACTCTTCCATATATTTGCAATTCTTATTGCTGCGAGAAAGTTAATCTGTCCTGTGTAATAACTCACTGGATGTTACAGCTTAAGCAAAGATGTCCTCACTTGCATTTTAAACAAGAGGTGCAAGGAGCCTCGGTTACAGTTTTGCAAACACAACCTTGGCCGTGGCTGATTTATTGCTCCAGTTTGTATAACTCATATTAGGAATTCATGGACCTGGCAAAGGGGATTAGAGCATTTATTTCAGGCGAGGAGATGATCCTGTCATTAACAGTCGATACTTTCATCACGGGGGAAACCAGAGGAATTTTTTTTCCCAATGACGAATCGTGGCGGACGCAGCTATCAGGGCCGTGCAGCTGTACTCGTTATCTGCCCACGACCCTGCTCCTCTCGCTGCACGTGGACCCCGGCGCCCATCAAACATGGATTAGGCTGTCAGTCAAGCGTCGACCGTGCATATTGTGTTACAATTTCCCCTAAAATGTCACCAAGATCAGAGTCATTTCCTGGCTAATTGCATCTCGTGTTCCCCGTTAATGCTGCACGTTTTAATGGTTTTGTTACGTTGCGTGACAAGATGGTGTTTCCCTTCATATTGGCGCCTTTGTTTAGAGAAGAAAATGATAGAATAAATGACTGCTAAAGTTCAGAGGGCGTATAACAGAAATGGCAGCAAACAAAGAGAAGAGAGTGAGAAAATGATTCCGATCGTCGCCCAAGTCTGACATCAATTACACCAAATTCTTATTAGGGGTAGGGGTTGCTGGGCTCTTTGCTGGGGTTGTTTTTATTCTGGAGGTAGCGGCGTCTTATGCCAAAGATCTGTGTCAAAGACGACTCAAACTCGCACTGAAGATTTCCTAGCCTCTGACACCATCTTTCTTCTGCGTTTCGCTGGCAGGGATTGAACATGACAAATACCATTTAGAGCATTTTACTGCTTCCATGTGCTTTTCTGCTGACAACAATGGCTGCCACGATACAGCCCATAATTTTGCATTCAGAGAAGTTACTGTTAGAGGAAATACTATTAACCATGTTCCATTAAACGGATGTAATACTAATTATGCTTGCAATACTCATCACCAGTTGGATTATATTTACAATGCATGTCAAGCTATGTTGGAGGGAATTACAAACATACTTAGTAAAATACTTTTTCCATAGCTCACTGTTGAATGGTCTCGTGTTCATACTCTTGGAAAAATATCACATGAATGAGAAAATGTAACACTTAATAAGGATTTTGACTCAATGCATGTGTGTTACCCTAGGGATACTTAGCAAATATTGAACATAAAAGAAATATATATATTTAACCAAAGTGAACAGTGGGAAGCAGTGTCCAGGTGTCCAGAGCCCCTCAATGGTATCCTAGCAGCTGGTGGATTCAAACTGGACACCTTCAAGACCCAAGCACCCCTCGCCCCTCAACACACACAAACACACACGCACACACATTTTTGTTCAATTCAATGTTTTCTTTTAACAATAGATGGGATCTGGGATACAAAAAGAGGGCTGAAAGTATTAGGAAGAAGTTTAGATTTCATAAAAGTTATAAGTGTGTTGATAGAAGAGAGTCAGCTAAGGTGAAGGGAAATGTTTACAGGACAGTTGTGAGACTAGGCCATGATGGATGGATTAGAGACACTAGGAATAGGTAGAAGACAAGAGGGAGAGTTGGAGGTTGAGGAGTTAAAGATGCTGAGATTCTCTTTAGGAGAGACAAGGATGGACAGGATCAGGAATGAGGTGATTAGAGGGACAACACTGACAGGAAGGTTTGGAGAAAAAGCTAGAGAAGGCAGATTGAGATGGTTTGGACATGTTCAGAGGAGGGACAGTGGATACATTGGTAGAGATGGCGGTACAAAGTAAGAGACAAAGAGGAGATTGATGGATGCAGTGAGGGAGGACATGGAGGTAGTTGGAGTCAGAGTAGAAGATACAGAGAACTGGGGGAGTTGGAAAATGTTGATTTGCTGTGGCAACCCCTGAAAAAGAAGACAAGCTAAAATAAGAAGTATTGACAGTATATACAAATATGGTTGTGACATGTGTTCAGTTGGCAATGTAATGGCGATGAAGCTGTATGAAAATTTTGAGCAAAATGAACTTTAAAGTGTTTGTAACTAATGTGATCTAATTGCAAAATATTTGCAGGTTAGTCAAGATTTACATAGTTTGTTGAAATCCAATAATATGATTATAGCAGACATTTAGAAATTGTTTTAGTGGGAAAGTTCTAGATGTTTATTTACCTCTAACTCTATTCAAAATGGCTGCCGCCGTTTAACGACACAAAGCAACCTAGTGCAGGAACAGGAGTGTCAGAAAGAAGAAACCCGTAAAGCACTTACCATTACACTACAGCACTATTAATATTAAATTGAGAGCGGTAAAAACTGAAGGACTGCCATTAAAACATTCAGAGAGGAGAAAAATATACATTATTGGAACTATAAATATCAAAGAATTAAGGGAGCAACCATAACAAACACTTAACTGCTTTTCCATTAGAGCACTTAACCTGGTCTTCATGGGCTGCTCCACTTTACGTTTTTCCTGTGGCTAAATGTGTTTCTCTAATTCACAAATGAGGGGACGGTTTGAGCGGCCCCTCAGTCTCTTTCCCAGATGAGCAAATGCTGCAATTAACTTTTCCTCCTTTTTCCTCTAAGAGAGAGGAGAAGGAGGTGTTTTTAAGACATTAGTCGACAGGCAGACACACAACAGCATCCTCTCTCTCTTCTACCGGCTAAATTTAAAATTTAAACCCACACACACACACACATGCTTTTGTCCTCCAGCGGAACTTCATATTCCATTTGAAAATAATAGGCCATTTATGCTGTATTATTCATGGATGATTAAATGGAAAAATCTACAGAACGACGGTGATTAGACTTATTACTGTCATCGCTTTTAAAGGCAACCGTCTATGAGTTTTGTCTTTTTAAACTTTCATGTAGAATGCCGTACACAGCACAAGTTGGTCTTTGTGAGACAGAAGTTTAGGTGAAGCTCTATGTCTGGATTGTTTTTGCCAACATATAACTATGTTTGCTATTTTGGTATCTCCTGTTTTGGTATCTCCTGTCTTGACGTTTTTCTTTTATTTTTTTGCTAACTGGCAGCTATTTACATTTTCTATTTGAGTTTTGAACACCTTTCAACCACAGAATTGTTATTATGCTACAATCTTTTAATACATTTATTATTCGTCTTTTGGCTCTTGACCACAACTTGTTTTGCCATTTTTTAAATAAACCTTGGGTTTAAGTAATTTTGGTTTACTGGGAATTTACTGGGGAATGTTCACAGGATGGTTCTGAGACCAACCATGATGGATGAATTAGAGACACTAGGAATAGGTAGAAAACAGGAGGCAGAGCTGGAGGTGGAGAAGTTGAAGATGCTGAGATTCTCTTTAGGAGAGACAAGGATGGACAGGATCAGGAATGAGGTGATTAGAGGGACAACACAGATAGGAAGGTTTGGAGAAAAAGCTGGAGAAGACAGATTGACATGGATGTTCATAGGAAGGACAGTGGATACTGGTAGAAGAATGATCCTAGATATGAAGCTACCAGGTAGGAGACAAAGAGGAGATGAATGGATGCAGTGAGGGATGACATGGAGGTAGTTGGAGCTGGTGTAGAAGATACAGAGAACAGGTTGAGATGAAAAACAATGATCCACTGTGTAATCTGGAAAGTTTGGTTTAGTGTTGTTTAGTTAAACAGACACTGAACTACTTGCAGGAGTTTAAGAAAGTCACAGATCCTTTAAAACTAAGTGTACTCTTTTTTTAAACTGTCATACACAAGGACGATTCAGAGAACAGGGGCAAGGCCTATCTTCTTATTTATTAATATAACTGGGCAGATTTATTGTTGTGTCTGGCTAACGTTAAGCTTCTTCTGGGCATATTTTGATTTGTAATTCTATTTATTTTTTGTTATTTCCTGCTGTTTTTTTTTCTTTGTACTTGTTGCTGTATATACAGACCCAGTGATACAATGATTGTGAATGCAAGTGCTGAAGGTGTGCGGGTGAAGACCCTGAGAGGGGATTCCTGGACAAAACAGCAGTAATAAGCAACATCATGTGTTGTGTGCTGGTGCTGACACAACACTGTGGTAAATAATCAGAATATGTCAGGATTAAACCTGATTTAGTCCTGTAATGATCCCACTGTATCCATGTGCATCATCCCTCCCCCACTGTGTGGATGTGTCTCTGTGTGTTTGTGTGTGTGTGTGTGCTTGCATCCATGAGCAAAATGGCTGCATAATTGGTGATGTCCATGACACCGTGCTCTCTGTAGCTGTTTTTTTCTG
This sequence comes from Paraplagusia blochii, assembly GCA_016785265.1. NCBI lineage: Eukaryota > Metazoa > Chordata > Actinopteri > Pleuronectiformes > Cynoglossidae > Paraplagusia > Paraplagusia blochii. Next base: position 89,018 of record JAFBJS010001287.1, on the reverse strand, counting down.
CATGTTGCCCAGACTCTAATTACTGGGGTTTCAGCAGGGAGGTAAGGCAGGCGATGAGGAGAAGGCGTCCGCGCTCCCTCATCTTGTCAACTGACTGCTCCTCCTGTCTGCAGCACAGTCAGACTACCCAGAATCCCTGGAGTGAGTTTGGGAGCGACCGGGGGACTGGTCATATCAACAAATCTTAATCAAAAGCCAGAAATTGTCAGCTGTCACACACTTTTTGTGATCTTTGATACCTGGCCCCTGTTCTGACCCACACCTCTGAATAATACCCAGCTGCACACACAAACACACACACATACAACCTCAGTTTACACACACTTGCATTCACTTCCTGTTGTCACTGTTTCTACGATGAAATTGAAGACACAAATGCAAGCCTGTATATAAACTCAAACATCTGTTATTTTGGTTGTAAAAAGTGTCAGCGTTGTACAGTTGACTTGTTTGTTCAGGTGTGTCCAAAATATGGACCAGGACTGAGTTTGGCACAAAGAAAAAACTGTTGTGGCTCAAGATAAAAATATTCTCCAAGCTTCTTTAAATTGTCTTTACATTTATATTCTTAAGTCTTAAAAGTATAATTAAAATATATCTGTTTGTATTTCTTTATACTTAAATTTAATAACATTTTTATTGAATCATTTTACGAGAAGGTATTATTCTTAATTATTTCTTTGTGTTGCTATTAAGTAAAATACAGGTTTTTTTCCCTCTTTAGATATACAGGTAGTTCTGTTTTCGATCATCTATTTCTTGGCTAATTATTAGCTATCTTGGTCAACTAGGCTAACTCTTAGACATATCCCTTTTATCTTAGACATATCTTTTTACTAAACAAAAACAATGTTGTAGCTCATTTCTCATTTCTGTACTACCCATGAATACTATGGACTCACGGACCATAGTGGGTCCTAAAATTTGATTCACGGTTCAGGTCAGGATCAGAAAGACTATCTGTGTGAACCTAAAAGATAAACAAAGGCAAACATTTTATAGCCTATTCTACACACTTAATTATAAAATGAGGGCTTTGCAGGGAAAAGGCCGAAGGATAATGATAATATAAAATCACTTAAGTTGGACAAGTTTAGCGGGCCAGGTAAAGAGGCCAAATGGGCCACATCTGGCCCCCGGGCCTTAGTTTGTCCAGGTCTGCATTAGACTTTTTAGCTTTACATCTAGCCTACTACTGTACTGTTGTTCTCTGACTTGTCAAGCCGTATTTGTTTTAGAAAAAACCTGTGGATAACCTAATCTAAGTACAACCTCCATGTTTTATTGGCAGAATTTTAGTAAGTTACTTAATTTTTGTAGCACTATCTACATCAATATGACATAATTACTCTGAAGAATTCCAGTTCCTCTACTTCCAAACCCAAACCTCTGAGTGGAGAATGAAAGGATCCAGTCCCTGTGCATTCCAACGAGGCATGTTCCAGCTTAAGAACGGCACATTTTGGGTTACCGAGTCGGGCTGATGGCAAACAATACCATCTCATTTTGTCCCCGAGTGTCCTTTGAAAGGGTCTTAAACTTGTGCTCCAGTCCAGGAGAGGCTGGAGAGACTGTGGTGGCTTTGATCGACCGACTGTTACTAAGAGGCTTTTAGGAGGGTTTAAGGAGCTAAAATGTTGAAAATGGATGGATCAGGAAAAGAAGCAGAAAATTGAGGTCTGAGAGTCAGTTTAAAATGTCGGAATATTCTCTTACATTTATAGGGGAGAAAAAAGCACAGCAGAAATTCAATTAGATCTATTATATTTACACAACGGCTGGCTAAAATATTTACATGTGATTTTTTGTGTTTGTGAAATGCATGATGGTACTTCATGTTTGCAGATGCTGGAAGAATTGAAAATTTTTTTTTACATGCGCTTCTTTAATCTCCGATATAAATAACTAACTAATAACTAAGAGTTGGCAAGAGAAGCACAAACATAGATCAGACAAAATATAACTTTGTTGCAAAATATTTATTATTATAAATACATAAGAGTATAGCACAGAAAAAAAGAATATAATAAATTAACAAGGTATATGTGTTGTAATAAGAAGCTATATAGTAGTAGAAAAATCTAAAATTTTACACTTATTTAGTGATTTAAACAAACTAGATAAAATCAGGTTGGAAATGGCTAGAGTAGATAGCAAGTTAAGAAAAAAAACCCCAGCAAAATCAGATATAAAACTGATTAAAAAACAACAAACCTCATGCCATAAGACAATGTTCTTTTTAACACTTTTATTTATTTATGTTATTTATTCAAAGCCTTGCTGACAGCAGACATCACCTTTACAAGTTGAAGAAAAAAATATATACATATATATATAATTCAGTTACATAAGCAATGTCACTTAGCTGACAGTTTGTAATATATATACAAAAAATAAACAAAAATTGAAAACCATATTTTTCTTTAGTTAATGAAGGAGAACTGACAGAGGCCCTGCCCTCAGTAATGAACAGGGTTTCTAGTGCTAACGATAAGTGTTATTTATTCCTCTGTTACCCAGGTTTATTTGGACTCATGTGGCACCAGTGAACCTCTCACTTTGGTAATTAGGCAGTGTTGATTCTGCAGGATTCCTACCTGCAATTATGTCATTTTAATGAGCATCAGTGGATGGAGCCGGGGCAACACGAGGTTAGTCGGAGGCAGCAGAGCATTGTTGTTTTAATAGACGCTTAAATGCTGTTAATTTAGCGTTAGGTAATAGAGAAGCCACCGTATATGGGGATCCGCTACCGTTTGAGGCGTCAAGAAGTCGTGGCTAGGCTGAGGGTACCATTCTACAACTATTCAGAAACTGGTTCTTCTTCTTCTTACTGGCCACAAGGAAAGGTCTCCTCATCTTCTGCTTGTTAGGAAGCAGCAGCCTTGGCATGTTTTCAGGACTGTTGATGGGTTTAGGTAAAGGTTTGGCAGGTTCTCACCTGTTCCCCTCCTGCAGGATGTGTCATGTGCTGGATGAGGACTGAATTTTTATAGCCAGAACCTTAGGTTTGAAAAGGAGGGGGAGTGAGTGAAGATGGCATGATATACAGTCGGATGTGACAGAGGTGTCCAAACTTTTTGCAGGGGGTCCAGATTTGATATTTTAAAAATACTCAAGGGGTGAAATGCTGCGTTTGTGATACCGGAGACAAAAAGTAAATGTCATAGAAATGCAAAGCATTTTTTTTTCTCCACACATTATTTATTGCTGTTGTTTCATTGATGTTCTAATTAAATCCAAGCGACACAGTTTTGTAGATCTTTAGAGTAACCTTCATCCTTTCTGTTGGTATGCAGGGATTTTTATGTTCATGCTTGTTTTTTTCTTTATTAGCTAAGCTTTGTTAAATTATTACTGTTACAAAGTGACAGGTGCACAAGTCATTAGGACAGAGGTAACATTTACAAAGTGCCATCATAACTAAATGTGAATCAATTCCCCAAAGTTCACCTGTTTACTAATTTAGGTCAGCAAAGATACTAAAGAAAAGTTAAAAAAAGAAGAACAAATGCATTCATCCTGCACTCAGGAAAAAAACAGTTTTTAACTGTAAATAGTTAGTGAAGCTTTGCAAAGTCTGCCAAATAAAATTTAAGAACCAATAGAATTAAGGTTTATTCAGGTAACATAATCACAAACATATAATTGAGAAGAAAATCCAATAAAACACCTACAACAATATCACTAAATGAAAGAACAGGAAATGGAATTAAAACCTTTGGTCCTGGCCCTAAATGAGCTCGTTCTGATGTATAAATGATGATAAAATTCTATATATTTCTTAAATAATTACTACACATTTTAAAATTATGCTTAGACATAATAATAAACATGCTTAATTAAATGTCACTTTGCCTTAATCAGGCTTTGCTGTGTTTGTTAGACCAATAAAACTTTGCATCTTTGCATCCATCAAAAATTTGTGTCATTAAAATGGGATGTGTATTGACCATAGGTGTAAAAGCAGGTGTGAATGGTTGTTATGGCAGAGTCTACATAATTCCCAAAAAGTTGCGGTTGGAATACTATTTATCATAGAGCAGAAATGGTCGGAAAAAGGCAACACCAACAAAGTTAGAGGCCAGATAAAGCCTGAGTCGGCCTGTGGAGGTGAGTCTCCAGACAGGGAACACTTCATTATGTTTCCTTGTTTTTTTTTTGGACGGATGAATCAACATCGCAGCAACATTAATATCTTTCTCCTTTTGTGCATGGAAGGTAAAAAGGAAAATGTGCAACAGCAGCTGAGTTTTTCCGTTCCGTTTTTTAACCAGCAGATGTGCTGCTTTCTTCTCATCGCGGCATGAATCATGTATCACCTGAGTGTCTGTGCAAAGCACACACAGCTGTGCTGCAGTCTGCAGGTTATTATAACCCGCACTCCGCTCTCTGCCAAGGTGGTGTGATAACGGTCATTAGAGCTGCCGTGGGACGAAAGTGAGTCTTATGAGAGGAGCGGGAAGATTCATTAGAAAGGAGAAAAAAAACAGCGACACTTTCATTAACAGGTGTGAAGCTATGCAAATACATAAACACACCCTGGTCGCTCCAACGTCCTCACACCTGTGTGTGAAAAACAGCTGCTTATTAACACAACAACCCTGCAATTACTTCAGAAAAATCAGATTCAATTAAATTTTGCCGAGATCTACTGTACGTGTGAATGTGGAGAAGCTGTGGTTCGGTGTGAAGCAGGGAGACACACTGAACACTGACGGTTAGGAAGTGCATTTTCTCAGCAAGTTCAGGTGGGTCCATGCTGGACCTCTAACCCTATGTTGATAAAAATACCAGACTGAAATCACACACATGGATTGCGTATTAAAATAACACCACATAACAAGTGAGAGAAAAAAACATGGACTAGACCCGGTGGTGTGGTCAGCAGTGGTGGCCTAGTGGTTAGGGAAACAGACTGGAGTTCTAGTCCCAGTCCACCAACGGCCAGGTTGCCAATGAGGTGTTCTGAGCATAGCACTGTCCAGACCTACATAACTACCAGTGGGCTCAGCACCCTCAGGAAAACTTGCAGTATGGTGTGATTTGGGTGGCAGTTGTGGAGAATGCTGTTATATAAAAAGAAAAGATTGAATGGATATTTGTGCTTCAAACATATTTAAATACCCGGTTGTTACATTTTGACCACTAGAGGTGTATAGTGGCATTTACAATGCAGCTCCATGCTTTTCTTGAGTTTTCATTTTATATATATAGATATAGATGAAATTACTTGGGGTATATAAAACAGTGTTTAAGGAGGATTTTTTCTAATTTGTAAGAAATGTAAATTGTATTTTTTTCTGTTTTTTAAACTCTTCTAAACTGTACAACCTTGAAGTTAGGTTGGACTTGCTCAGCAGTACATTATCAAGTGTTGTTATCATCACCTAAGGCATAGAAAAACGAAATGACAGAGATCTGAGACGTTTCTCCACTTTTATTTTTGGGACACTGAACTGATTGATAACAACCATCTGATTTGACCTCCTGACAAACCCTGGTGTAGCTGCTGTAGTTAAGGCTTGTTCACGATATATAAAGTTTTCCCTGATCTATCAAATCTCACAGCAGGGAATTTAAAGTGTGTTTGCAGCACCTCCTGTTGAGTAGGAATGGTATGCTTCATGATTTGCAATGCAAAATATAAAATATATTATTGACTTCTAATTAAGTCTTGGTACCTCTTAATGTTGAATCTTCTGAAGCAGGGGACCAACCACTGGGGTGGGGACCGGCACCGGTCCGTGGGTGAATTCATGCCGGATCTCAGAGGAATAATGTTTCCTTTTGGCCCCATGTGCCTATTACTTATTAGAATGGCTAGGATTCCATCATCAATAATGCAACTATTTTTGATTAGGAAATATTTTCTCAGTGTAGACAACAACAATAAACTCAAAATGATGCAGAGTCATTCATACAAGATTCTAACTTTTTATACCAGTCTTGTTACAGAAAAAAAAAAATCCTTGTTGTGCCCATGCACAGTTAATTCGGGTAGGAAGAATTTATCGGTAGGAAAATATTTCACAACACCGGCAATTTAAATTTATTAAGAGGTATTTATCTGCCAACCGGTCCGTTGCGCAAAAAAGTTGGGAGAGCACTGTTCTGGAGTGTGTAAAGACCGTGAGGATGTCCCTGTAATACATCTATGAATTCAGTATTTTGCAGTTATTCAATGTAACTGTGTTTTTTTTAATGTTTAAAGAATTTTGATGCTTCTACAGCATTTAGTTCTGGTCACACCAGTGAACATCATTTCTGACGGCGCTGCCGTGACATTCAAATGTACCTGAAGAGCCTGTTAGAGCCAGTACTCCTCTGTTAGCTGCAGTCCTCCTGAATTCAAGCCGATTATGGATAACAACCACATTACAGCGCGATACATCAAAGGGCCAGCTTACCGCTCACCGGGGAGCCACTCTGGCACATTTCAAAAATCTACTCATTCGAGAGGTCTTAGTGGAAGCATGTTACAGCGTTACAGTAAATGTGTGGCGCAGGAGAGTGTCTTCTCATCCGTCTGTTTCCAGACCTCACCGATGCCTACACGCCGCTGCTGCTGATTTGATTAAGGAGAAGAAGTGGAAAAGAAACAAACAGCCGTCCAAATCTTTAAGAAGAAAACACATCACGCTGATTTGGTTAAATGTAATTACACATGTCGCAGTGTCTTATTGTTATTTTTGGAGGCTTTTTTTTTTTTAAAATGGCTAATTAAAATTATTTATCAACCCGAAAACTCATTTGGTGGTTAATTAAAAACCTTGATTTGAAGCTCTCTCACATAAGGAAGACCACATAATGGTATATAATATGGTATTAGTGGGTTTCATAGTATAGCTTTCAGCACACCTGCCTGCAAACAGAGAGAACAAAGAGACCTGGGTCCAATTTCCAGAGGAAACAGATGATTGTTGCTTGTCAGGGGCAGCCTGTTTAACAACTGCAGCTGTTAACACAATAACTTCTGAAATACAGGATGATTAAAGTATAACTTTACAGTTTTTTTTTATTGTTTTTCTTTTTGGTTAAGAGCAACCTGTGATCTATGGAGCTGTACACTACAAGGCAATGTTGCAATGAGACTTCTCATCTTCTGCCTTATCCCCTAAACCTCTGCAGCCATGCAGATGTGTATGTGTTTTTACATGTTCCGTACATGAAGTAAAGGTAACACTTAACATTGCAGTGTAGATTTATCTTATTTTATTCATCTTATTTACAGCAGTCTCTACAACTGCCACCCAAATCCCACTGCTTCATACTGCGATTTATCCTGTGGGTGGTGAGCCCGATGGAAATTATGTGGGATGTGATGGTGCTATGATCAGAGCACCTCAGGTGAGCTATCCAGGTCCTTCCTTAACCACCATGCCACCACTGCCAACTGTACTCATCAATATGAACTAAAGAAAAATTGTAGAAAATTTTTTAGTTCAATATTAGGTTCACTTTTTGACTAGGTGGTTAAGTGTTCTAGACCTTTTGGTGAAGTTATTTAAATACAATGTAGAAGAACAGAACTAAACTTAGATAAGATAATTCGGCATCTTTGAAGTTTCCAAACAGACATAAGCAGAAATCACACTTAAATAATTGCAATGCAGAATGATTGACATCAGTCTATACCAGTATTTGGAGGACCCTATTAGAAAACCCAATGGGTCACATCAGGCCCGCAAGCCTTAGTTTAGTCTGAATTTGATTATTGATGATTTCAGGGGTTATACTGTGCACCAATTGAGGAGTGGACAAATAAATAAAAATAAGGGGAGTCAAACAGACCCTCCTCAACTTCAGCAGGTAATGATCTATATTTTATTTGCTGGTTGACTCTGGTTGGACTTGTGTATCTGAACTCACTCAATTAACTGAAATAAAAATATTCAGATAATAGTGTTATGGTAAAAAAAAAAAAAAAAAAAAAACCCAAACAAACAAACTTAGACTCAGAAGTTGTGATTGTTACTCTGGAGATCTGCAGTATTATTACCGACCAGCCTGTGCATTGGGATTTAATTTAACACTGATAATTTGCTTATGCAGGTCTCTGCTGATTAGACTTCTTTGTTGCACCAACAGTTTTTAATATAGTGTGAATTACCCACTGTGCTTGTTTATGCTGCGACAACTGGAGGACTGAAAATCAGGGACAAGCTGAGGTGATGTTAAAGATAGAGAAACGGAGGAAAGACAGGGCGGTAAGACAGACAGATGGATGGGAACTTATAGAACGATATAGTGACAGAAAGATCGGGCGACAGAAAGACAGACATTGGGACTGATAGATTGGTGAGGATAGCTAGATGGGGGACAGATAGAGGAACAGATGACAGACAGACAGGGAGATGGAGGAGGTAGATGTTAGGTTGTGTGCGTCTGTAGTAAATATAAGGGTTAGCCTATGTGTGTGTGTCTGTAATGCACAGTTATCCATTGGGAATAAAAGGACCAAAAATATCATATTGAAAGCAGCCGACTCTTTGACATTAGCTGGGCTATAATAGTGAGGTTTGTGAGGCCGTCCTGATTGAGGCTCACCATTCTGAATGGAGGTGTACTTGTTATGTATCATTACAAGGCGGGGGGAGAGCTATCCACTTCCTGCTGAGAAGAGGTGCCCTCTGCTTTCACACTAAGTGAAGTAGTTCACAGAATAACAACATACCAAGTGTGGTGTCCCTTCTCTTTCAAAGAGGACTCATATGAAGAGCCCCTGGAAAAGGATATGCCTCCATTTCAACTTAAAAGCAGCCACTTAATTCAGGGCACGCAGCGGAGAGGTCACAGTAGCACGCGGTTAAAAGATAGTGGAAGAGGCAAGGATGTCACCGCTACATAAAAACACACACAATTGCAATGGAAAAGACGTATAAATGATGCTTTGTGTCTAAAAAATAACACAACATTAAATGTAACTACCCCCTGTAGGTGGCATCCTTTCACACTGCAGGCTGACCGTTTTAAAAAATGGCCGTGAACATTGAGTCTTTTACGATAAAGACTCCCTTAAATTTCACTAATCCAAACGTGTCCAAACTATACCATTAATTTGTATTATTTAATACTGAAAAGTCTGTATTTTTCCAGTAAATAGTGGATAAGCGGCAGGGTGGGTCTGAAGGGCTTCAGGTTAGAATCCACCAGCTGCCAGGTTGCCACTGAGGTGCTCTGAACATAGCACCGTCCAGGAAGGCCCATAATATGGTGCGATGTCAATTGGGTGGCGCTAGCTGCCCCTGCGACCCAGCAAAGGACAAGCAGAAGACGATGAATTAATGAATTGAAAGTGTATAAGTGGCTTAAAGCATTTTAGTATTCATTACTTTATTGGCAATTTATCTTCACACAAATGCTCCACCATCGCTTTGGCCTAGAGGCAATGTCTCTGCCATTGGTGTAAAGCCCCAGGGTTCACCTCCTGGGGAAGTCGGAATCTTGGTTCTGGCAGTTGGCTTCCACCTTCAGGAAGGAATGGTGCGGTGCAACGTGATTGCTTTTGGTAGTCGTGAAGACTGCTGCCCCCGCAACCCGGTAACAGATACGCTGATAATAAAATGGATGGATGGACAAATGCTTCATCTATCTACTTGCGAGGCAAAATACTTAATATCAGAAGGATTTTTCCACCTGTAATTTCATATTCTTGCTAGTAACCCCCCAAAAACCTGGTTCTCTTTAGATTATAACTGATCATCACCAAGATACGTACATTTCACATCTTCAGTCTGTGACGTGAAGAGGTCCTGAGGTTTTTTTCATCGGGGTCCCGTCCACTCCAGGGTTAATGGTCCATTGGAGTCCGATGGCTTTTTGACAATGTCCTTTACGTCCAGTTTTAGAAGTCTGAGAGCGTTCTTGCCATTATTGTTTACACCAGACTGGTTTTTAAGAGAGCCAGCACTGAGTGTGACATTAAAGACAAATAAAACCACATCAGCTTCTGCTGATTGTTTGAGAGACTCTGGCCAAACAGGTCCAGCATTTTATCTGGGCAGACAGCAGTTTCAGAGGTTACAGATAGGCCAGGCTGCTGATGCTATTATTTACCATTGGAGCAGAATGTCAGCTCTCCTATGTTCCTCTTTGCTTTTCTCTCTGCCTTGTTTGCTCCCTGCCTTTGTGAAAAGGGGCCACTTTATGGATGGCAAGAGAAAATATTTCTATCTTGTCATCAATGGATCAATGGAGACGTGTTTACCTGTCTGGGGGAACAATGTTCACTCCATAATAATGGATATTAAACAGCTTGTTGACTGAGTGCTTTTGTCCCAGTCACTTGTCGATCCCTGAGTGTGTGTCACAAACACCACTTTGATGGGGTCGACCGCTGACACCTCCAGCACCTATAGCATCTGTCAGGATGTGTGGCTGAGCCGGTCATGGATGCCCCTCCTTCTGCTTGCTGGACAAAAAAAGGACGTGTCGGGTCATTGAGATTCCCAGTAATTAAACTGAAAGGGGTCATTTTCAGTGCAAATGTGCCAAAGCCTTTCAGATTTAAGTGGTGGTTTAGGATTTGCCGGACGGTGCACACATAGGCCTGACAGGGCTGAGCAAGCAGAATTGTTCTGGTCTCTGAAAGCAGAGATCCGTAGGCACCACTGACCTGAGATCAGAAATGGGTGTAGCTATCTGCACCTGCAACACAAAGGACGCTAATGACTTTTAAAAGTCACCAAGGAAAATATGTGATTTGTCACTTCATAATCATGATCCTGAAGAGTTTATGTTTTGGTTTCCTTTAAAACTTTTTTTTTGTTACGGGGTGACTCACCCTGTAACCCCACCCATATTGTTCTTATTGTGTTGGTCTTTTTTGTACTTATAGTTACTAACTCTTGCTGCTGCTGGAACCATAATCCCGAAGGATACTCCTGAGACACCTGAGTTTATCTATCTATCTATCTATCGATCGATCTATCTATCGATCTATCGATCTATCGATCTATCGATCTATCGATCTATGTTAAGAGACAAAAAGCAGATATCCCTACTTTAGTAGCAGTATATTGTACATCACTGTTAATAATGTAAATGTCTTTGTTTTGGGATGAATAAGTGACTTTGTAATGTTAATATTGGTGACTTGGGTACTAACCGTCTGCTCTATACTTTTTTTCTCCTGGAGTTAGGAAAAGTTCTGAAAGAATCATCCCTTTGTTTTGAGTCATGACGTCTCGTTTTCTGCATAACGTGCATTAAACTCATCTCAAACAGAGCAGATCTTTGGCCTGTGCGTCGATAAATCAGAAACCCTGTGGTCGTCCTGGAGCTTTTTGGCTACTTTGGGTCGTGCAGTGTCTGGCTTTGCAGTCATGTTATGGGAGTATGATGGAAGCTACAGAATGAAAAGGCCGGGTTTGTTTTACATAAAAGCTGCAGCCGTCCAGGCTCAGCGGGACGGGCGGAGAGTGGCTCTGGAGGTCCAATAAATCATCACCCACATTCATTCAGCACATTCAGACCCAGACACACATTTCTCACGGAAGCCTCTGCTGACTCTACACTTTCTGGCGCTTTTTAATACGTGACCTTATGCTAGAATTTTACTTTTGCTTTTCATATGAAGGAAAAGTGAGTTGGCTGACAAGAAAGCAAGCTGAGGCAGGGGAGGAAATTACTTTTTTCTAACAGCATATTTTTTTGTTGCTCTTGTCAGCTGTGTTTTACTGGCATTTTCCTTTGGATTTAATATATTTTACTTCTCCTGGTCTTTTTATACTTATTTGTAGACCTTTATAAAAACACTTGAGTTGATACTGAATGTCAACCTCCTTTCTGAGCGTTTTTTTTTCTGTGAATTTTAACCTAAATATCCGAAATGTTAAGGTCATTTGTGTCCCTCCGTTAGGCTAGTTTTGTACGTCACACTCGGAAAAGACATATTTAATTTTTTTTTCCTTTAGAATAATATGAATAATAAATGCAAACAGATGTCTGGTGTATATTTATCCTTTCTTCCAGGTAAATGCACAGTACCCTTAAGGTTTAATGGAATTCACACTGGTGAGTGGCAGGGTCTGAATAGGCTGGAGAAAATGGGGAGGTAAAAGGGGCATTAGGAGCAGCTAAAGAGGTGGGGGTTGGGCTGAGGACTGACACCATCTTCTGCCCCCGACACGAATGACACAAGCACGAGGTTGACACGAGGGCTTGTCCACTCTGTTGACTTTGGTCCAGTTTGAACAGCAAAGCTAGAAACATACGGTACGATGAGTTGATGCTGCAAAACTAAGACACTCACTTGTAAATAAGTCTTGGAATATTCACGTTGTTTGACAAGTGCACGTCTGAGTAGATAGAATGATCATCACAGGAGGATCACATCACAGCGGTAGCTTTAACACTGCCTCCGTTGACAGATCTCAACAATTGATCAAACCAAACTACGGTCTGATCTGATGGATATTGACCAAGTGATGTTTGAAGTAAAAAACAATCATTGATTGTTCTGATCAATCAGTTGACAACTAGTTTTTGACGGATCTTTTTGATGATTTTTTTTTATGTCAGTATTGTAGTGATAATGTGTCCTTGTTGCTTCAATAATGACAGTTTTTGAATATCACAGTTATGGACAAAGCCATTACATAAAGAAGAATTTTTCTTTTGATATTTTAGACAAGTACCAATTTTCATATGCATCATACCTGAAGGAAGGAAGGGAAGCAAACTTCTTGTCAATGAGATTCACACCACTGCACACAACCAAATATCACCTCTGTATTTAACCTGTCACCACAGTGAACAGTGGGCAGCTTTGAGCACCTGGTCAGCAGTGAGTGGGGACACTGCCCTGCTCAGTGGACCTGTGGTAACTGGGCAGCTGATTGATTTGAACTGAGAACCCTTCTAATGGTTCCTTAACCACTTGGCCACCACTGCCCCTGTTGGGTAACTGGAAGCAAAAGAGCAGAAAAACTCAGAAAATTGATTCTTAATGTACTTACATTTGTAATTATGTATATTACATAGTAAATGGGGATAATACTAATCAAAGAACTTCTTGAGTAAAATCTGTGGGCAGGTAATTGTTCAGTTTGATTGTGCAAATTTTACTTATTCAGCTTTCCAATGCTCATTTGCCAACTCCTTGGCTAAGAAAATAGCTAACTGGAGGCAAGTAAAGCAAATAAGATGTTTAACAATCTTTTTATTTGCTTGTTTTTTACTTATTTATTGTCTTTGCAGAACAGACCAGCCATGATGTATGGATTAGAGCAGAGGTGCCCACTAATCAGGATGTACCAGTAAATTGAAAAGGAACGCACGGTAGATCATAAGCATCTAAAATGAAAATCCAATACATACATATTTAGTAGGGGTGTGAATCTTTGACTCACATAACGATCCAATTCAAATCTCAATTCACAGGCTACTATCCGATTCAGGAAGAATACATAAATATTAACCGATTCGATCCGATTCGGTTCAGTTCGATTTAAAAAAAAAAGAAAAAAGACAACTTAATTCCCAAGTGCTTCATGTTACTCAGAGGAAAAGGATGAAAAACAGAAATAAAATTTCAAAATAGTACACGTTTTTTATTCAGTGTCCAACTGACAATATACAATTGACAAGGTTTTGCAGCTGCATTTATTGCTGAAATGAGGTTGAAAAAATGTTTGTATTATGTTGGTTTCATTCTGTCCACTCCTCTGACAAATGTCACCCAGTCATCAGTTCCACTCTGCGGTCCCTCCGGGTGACTGCTAAGGTTTGTTGGACCTCCAGTGTAGTGGATTGACGCTGTACAGAGTCAAACCACTTTGCTTGTATCTACCTTTTCATTCTTGAAAAACCAAATGATATCCAAACCTTTGATTTTAAAATGATCACAATTCACACACCCCAAGTGGCATAACCTTCATGTCCATGGGTTTGTCGTTTTAGTGGGAGAAAGTGGCCAATGTCGTGTCTACGTCTAGACGTCTATAAGTGGGCGGGGCATTGGAGCTGGGAACCAGTTCACTGACAAAAATCCAAACCATCGGACGGTTTTACTGCATTTTAACTGATCGGTTCTTTTTGGAGTAGGTCAGAGATCGATAACTGATCCAAAACGATTAATCTTCACACCCCTAATATTTAGTTGATATATCTAGGACCTAATGAGCAGTGGTACAGTTAGCTTGACGTATTATCTTGATGAAGACAACTGGACATGATCTCCCGCTAACAGTTAGACCTGAAGAAGCCCCTTGGATGAGAGGTGAAAAGTTTTCTAGAAAAACTTAATGACCGATTGCGATAACTTTCACTTCATTAATGATACATCATTAGAACCAGGTCCTCATTACAAAAACTGGATCTCATCAAAACAGTTCCAGTTGTAGCATTTGACTAAAACTAGTCATAACAGTTAGAATAAATGGTAAAAACTCGTAAAGAAAAGAATTGTTTTCTTGATTGTAACGATTCATATTACTAAATTGTATCTGTCAACGACACCTAGCAACATTGAGAAGAGATGGAAAATGAACCTGGAGCACTTCATGTTATTATTTTTCCTGGAATATCACTGCGGCTCAGAGCATAGGTCGGTGACGGTAATTGTTTGTTGGTTTACTGCTCTGTGAGCTTTGTTTGGTTTTAATACACATTGGCTAATTATGTCCTCGGACTGATTACCATGTGACAAGCACACTTATATGTCTTCACTTGTCATCGCTGTTGTGCGATGGCAGAGAAAATGTGATTGCACTCGCCTCCGTCTGACTTTGGCCAGGGATAATTGAGTCTTGCTCCAGAGAAATGACTTCTGCTGCTTCCATGCTACGTTAATGATGCTGCTGAGACGAAGTGAGTTGTAAATAATAATGATAATAAAAAAAAATACAGCAGTCTGTGTCCTGGCCTGCTGTATTAACCAAGGATGGACATAAAATGAAAATGACATTGTATTTGCAGTGTTGTGTTGTTGAGGACTGGCAGATGTCTGGATCCTCATGAACACAGAGCAGACTGATAAGCAAATGCTTCCATTGTTATTAATTTGTTATGTCCCCTCTGTTTGGGCGGTGGGAGAATTAGCATGAGCTAACAGTGCAAATTCCAGGGTAAACATTTGCGAGTAATCTCCTCGCCAGCCTTGGCCAATCAAATCCGTCTTTACATAAAGCTGGTTAAATTAAGGTGTTTGCTGTGAATGTCTGTTGTCACCATGTCTTAATGGACTGTTGCATTCATTTAATTACATTTTTTTTTTCAATTCCTCACTCAAACCTCTTCATTTTCTTTTCCTTTTGCCTTGTACCCTTTTCCATACTCTGCCCTCCGTATTCTCAGCTTTAACTCCAACTACCTCCATGTCCTCCCTCACTGCATCCATCAATCTCCTCTTTGTCTCCTACCTGGTAGCTCCATCTCTAGGATCATTCTTCTACCAATGTATCCACTGTCCCTCCTCTGAACATGTCCAAACCATCTCAATCTGGCTTCTTGAGCTTTTTCTCCAAACCTACCTGTCAGTGTTGTCCCTCTAATCACCTCATTCCTGATCCTGTCCATCCTTGTCTCTCCTAAGAAGAACCTCGACATCTTTAACTAAAAAAAAAATCAATTGCCCTCCTCTTCATCTTTGTCTTCAACCAACACTAGTCCAATTTCCAACAGTACCCTGCAGGTTAACAGCCCTGTTGTCTCGCATCTTTGATTTGGCCAAAGTTTTACGCCAAACAATTACATATATGTATATATAATTATTTTGATTATATTATTCTATTTATTATATGTCTTATTTCACATCTAAATATAATGCAAGGTTAGATTGTACACCATGACACAGGATTCATCAAACATGCACCTTGGTTTGACACAATTGTGATTATACTGTTCACTGGTCAAAGGTTAGGAAACAGTAAAAAAAAATCTATATTTTCAATAAACTTGTATGTTTATTTCAAGGATTCCCTGTAGAGATCATGCCTCTGTGATGGCCTGAGGGATGTTTGGATACATGAAGACATCAGGAAATGAATCGACTAATGCCTTGAGTCGTATCTGTGTGAAAGATTTCTTTTTGATGAGTGACGTAAAAATGAAACAGGGGAGAAGGCGGGGTTTCTTTGAAAGCGTGTGGCCTGCATCTGCATAGCAGACCCCTTCATGTCTTGATGAACATTTTGACAATATTCAAAGAAGACGTGATGGAAAGCAGTGAAACATTGCTGTTTGAATTCTGTTTGAAAATCCTCAGTGGTCTCTGGGGAGAAAGGCTGTCGTCTGACTGCTGGGACTTTTCTTTGCTGGAACGTCATTCACACTGACTTAAATTGGTCTGAATGTTAAAGAATCATCAGCTCTGTCAGTGTGCACTGAACAACAAACAAAATACTGTATAAATACAATGAAATACAAAAATACAAAAGATACAGATGTGAGTATATAAGCCTGAAAAGTGGATATAAGTTATGTTGGTAGTAGATAGAAAAATTAATTTTAATAGTGTAAGTAGATTAACCTATGCATCTACCACTAACATACTTATTCATCATATTACTGTACCAGTATTATAACTTCATATATTAGTAGGGATGTCCAATATATCGGTCCACCGATAAATATCTAGCCGATAAGAGCATAGTTTTTAATATTGGATTATATCGTTTTTTCCACCGATATTCATAATCCAATGCTGCAAAGCTGTGGTCTTGGCAAATGTGCTGGACTTCCTCATGGGTCACTCAGTCAGTACTAATGACATTTGGACCGGCACGTGATTAATGGTATCAGGGACAACGAATGATCGATGCTACAGTAAATGTCCGTGGTCTGGATAGAAAACTGTAATTCACGGAGATCTTTGTCCTGGAGAACCAACTGTTCTCTCCCATTCAAGACGCTGTTTTTACTAAACGTGTGGATTTTCTGAACGCTGTTCGGTGTCGTTTCTCGTATCATCAACGAGAAGAGTTGTTTACATTGTGACGATGTTGAAATGCTTTTTCTCTCATTATATTTTTACTCTTATACTGCAGCTGTTTCTATCTGTGCCCATTTATGTAGACTATTGTTGTGAGGCTGAATGAGCCCGGTTTATAATGTTAATCAATGTTTTTGGAAAGTTCTTCTGTCCAACACTAGACATTTCTTGTTTACATCA
The DNA here is from genome assembly GCA_016785265.1 of Paraplagusia blochii. Taxonomy (NCBI): domain Eukaryota; kingdom Metazoa; phylum Chordata; class Actinopteri; order Pleuronectiformes; family Cynoglossidae; genus Paraplagusia; species Paraplagusia blochii. The sequence continues at coordinate 71,902 of JAFBJS010001287.1, read as the reverse complement.
AATGCTGCACAAAGAATCATAGGACTGTTTCAGACTAAATGGTAAAAAATAAATGTGTCATTTGTTTATAACTTATGTTGAAGTAGTGTGTTTATGTTGTACACATTAATATAATGCCTCTAGTCTGATATTACACTAATTCAGGGGAAATTAGCTGCCTATATTGATATCGGTTCATATCGGTATCGGGAACAAATGTTATAACGAACATCCCTATATATTAGCATATGTATTTGCGTGTATATATGCTCAAGTATTAAGTTGGGGAGCAGGAAAATAACGCTTTCTAGATCAGTGGTCTCCAACCATTTTCCACTGTCCCTCCTCTGAACGTGTCCAAACCATCTCAATCTGGCTTCTCTCGCTTTTCCCTAAACTTTTATGCCTGTGTTGTTTTGAAACTATGTAATAAAACATCTTTTAGACCTAACCGTTAGCTCACCACCCACAGGAAGGCTCCCAATATGGTGTGGTGTGATTTGGGTTGTGTTCATGGAGATTTTTGCCCATTCTACCCGGTAACATATAAGTGGAAAAAGATGAATAAATGAATGAAAGAGCGAGAAAAAGACTGTTTTAGGCTGTTGATATTAATGTCTGATTGGCTAAATAGTTTTTTTGAAAGAATTCTGTAGTAATGATAATGGGCTATATTCTTTTTATGTGAAGTAAATAAGTAAACCTGATGTATATTTTTTGTCACTGTGGTCTTGCACAGAATGACCTACATACTGGCACCAGTCCCCAGTCTAAGGGTTAGTGCCCCCGCCTTTAGATCATGGTTTTTAAAATTAAAACAGACAATAAACACTGAGTTAGCAGTAGCCTGTTAGCACGGTCTGACCATTGGCTGACAATCATTCATTGTCAAGGCCAAATACCTTGTGAATCAAGGCTTAAAGTGAAAGTCCGGCCGAGCTATTCTCATCAATAGAGTTCAACGCTACTCCATCTCCAGTGCAGAACTCTTGGTCTCGGTGGTCCAGGGGGCAGTCTTGACCAGAGCTCAGGTCAGCAGGATTTACATCCACACAAAGAGAGTGAGTGCACGGAGAGGGACCGAGGGGTCGGATGGATTAGTAGGAAGAGCTCCCTCCATTTGTTGCTCTGCGATCTAAATGGCCGCGGCTGCCCTCTGTACTGAAAATAAGTGAGCAGGTTTGACGGGCAGCTGCAGTGGAGCTGATTTATGCACAGGCCACCAAACCTGTGAAATCATCTGCAGACACTTGAGCTGTGTTTTGGTCAAAGGGGTCAGTGGTGGATGCACTTAAATCATCAGAAGCGCCACAGCAAAACTCAACTGGAGACGACAGAGGTCTTACTGGAATAAACCATGAAATACACATACAATAGGTCCACAGTGATCTGCTCCAAACCAGTGTTTTGACAGTTGACTGTAAAAACTGTCCGGCAAAGAGTGAGCCTTTGGGCAAGGCACACAGGCAGCTGTGGTGGTGTGGAACTGTAATGATTTAGAGTGGTGGAGTTTACAGTATCCCCCGTATTAGAGCTAAAATTGACCACATAATAAAATCTGAAGACTGACTTCTAGTTATAATATCTTTATAGTTATAATCTTCATATAATCAAATGAATGTTCGTTATGCAAAAGTTGCACCAAATAAGATTATTTTTTACCATTGTTTTTTTTTTTATTAGATAATTTCTAATACATTTCTAAACAGGTAAGCAATAAATATCCATCCATTCGTCTTCATCTGCTTATCTGTTGCTGGGTTGTCTCCACAACTGCCACCCGAAACACACAGCACCATATGGTAGTCTCACCGGTACAGTGGTGAGACTAATAGTGACCTATTTATGTGGGTCAGATGTTGCTATAAACCATAGGTTGACATTTTGCTTTAAAAAACGCCTAATGGTTTTTGTTCCTGACGTTATTTTCCAAGATTTTGGTCGGAAACCAAAAGGCATCATAGGATTTTAACTTGTAAATGGTCAGTTTTAAAAAGTATACAACCTGGAACATGTCACTAATGGTATATTTAATGAAAATCTTGAGTTTGTACATAATAAACAGGTCACGAATAAGGATTCTCTATCCTTTGATGTCGGCTATTCCTATCGGGAAGCAGAATTCACCACGTGTCAGAATGGTCACCCACCAATAGGGAACGTGAGCTGGTTTTAGACCGCCGTGAGACGGGTTTGTTTAACCCTACTGATGATGTGTCGTCGCAATAGGATCAAGAGCCAAGTTACGAAAACAACTCTTCTATGAAATCATCTTATTTTCTTTTACATAATCGGCAAAATCAGTGACTTGACTTGTGTGCCTGTGCCTGCGGTTGCACTTTAGGATAAAAATAGTGTTTTCTCCTGGTCCATCTGACAATTTGTAGTATTACTATGAAAGTAGTGGAAATAATGAGTGTATATGAGATATTTAGTTGTACCTTTAGAGTTGCGCTTTTATTTTTCCAAGCTTTTAAGTAAGAGTCTCAGTCAGCCACCCCTGTGAAAGAATGTGGAAAAACCATGGAGACAATGGATACGGAGCAGGAGACAAGGATCTCATATTTAGCTGGTGATTGCACTCAGGATAGACAATAAGTAAGATTCATTAGGCCATTTTTTACCTTCGTCTGCCAAGGTCTGGAATGAAATGTTAAATGTTTCATGGACTACGAAAAGGGCAGAATTTGTCTTTGTGTTTGCCGTCGGAGAGAGAGAGGGAGGGAATGGAAAGGGGAAGAAGGAGGGAAACATGATGGAGTGAAAGATAAAACAATGAAGGTAAAGAATGATGGACTGGAGACAGAATGGAAGTGTGTGTCGTAGTAGAACTGCTGGAGAGACTGGAAGGAGGGAGGGCTAAAAAAAAAAAAAAAAAAAAAAGGAGGGAGGGTTAAAAAAAAAAAAAAAAAAACAGGGAACGGTAGACGAGGAAGGAGAGTAAGTGGGTGAGGGAGTCCGGGCAGTATAAGGAGGGAGCAGGGCTGGGTGTTTGGTCCTTCCTGATGGATGAGGGTGTAGTGGGGCTGGTGGGGGCGGTGTCTGCTGAATGATGATGGCCTAATATCATCATCCCCCTGTCAGGCCTAATAGGCTTTCCTTGGTAGAAATCACTCACACAGAGCCGCCATAATGCCCAGGCCCTCTGACAGCATCATCCATCCACCCAAGCCAAGCCAACGTCTCCAGACTAATAAGGAAATATATGGTTCAAGGAGATGTGAAAAATTAAAGAGCCAGCTTATGAACAATTTGTTTCTGGGAGATGTTTATGATATTTATCGAACGCTGTAGCGGTTGAAGCGTACCTTCTCGTGTCACTCTTACTTTTCTCTTGCTGCAGTTTCCTGTTTCCGCGGTTAGGGATGGTGCTGTGCTGACAAGGCAGTCAGTAAGCTATGAAATAAACACCCGTCGCCTCCTCCTCTACCTCAGGGCCAGGCTGGTCGACTGTAGTGCGGCGTGGCCTCACTCTTGTCATTCCTCAGTCAGGCAGAACTGCTTTCTTCTTAGTTTTGGTTGTATTTTCTTTCTTTTTTTTTTTCTGTTGTTGAATAAACGATGAGCAACGCGATGCAGCCGGGGTCATTGTCAGTTTGATTAAAAATACTCTTTTGTTGTCCTTGAATCTTCAGATCTTCCAGCCCGTATCTTCTGAGAGATTCTAATTTTAGCGAGCGGAGATCTTTGCAGGAGTGGACCCGCTCCTGTTCTCCTCACAGCCAGGCTATCTGCAGTACACCTGTCATTGCTCTCCCTCATGCAATGGCTGATCACAGCACACTTTAAACACGCTTACTCTCCTCTTATCTCTGCCGGTACCCTGCCGATCCCGCTATCTCCGATCGCCACTTTAATCATGTGACACATTCTCGGCAAGTAATCCTCCCTCTCTCCCTCCTCCCCTGCACGTCTGCATTCACAAGAGAAAACCGCCGCCATTAAAGACGACGACAACTTTTTCATCGTCCCCACCTTAAAGATTCCCGTCCCATCAAAATGGTCAGATTCCATTATGGATGGAATGTGGTTTGTGTTGCTGTTTTGACTTTTCTTTGACGGTGCTCCACATATGTGTGCAGTACATTTACATCACAGCGTCGTCCGCTGCCTTTCTTATGCATATAAAGTGATGACTCAAACACTGCTCTGTCTTAGTGACAGTCAGTATTTGAAGGTAGAGATGTTGATGGACTGGCCTCCAGTAGAATCCACAGACATTTGTATTGTGCTGTAACCATGCAGGGAGGAGTTCAAAGTATCGAATGTTCTAAGATTGTGTCAGTTATAAAGATATTTCTCCACATCTACTCCATATCAACATGGCTGCGTCTGGGTGTGCGTGTTCTTTGAGGATTTCCAGTGATGTCTTTTAGACAACTACGATTAATGAGTAGAAAGTACAAAAGTATTTTAACACATGGGCAGAAGGAATCTGGCTGTAGGTTCAATGATGCTCTCATCCATCCACTGATCACTGATCTAGTAAAAAGCACTGTTGTGTTAAAAAAAAGGGGTTTTGTTTCCATCAAGGCACGTTGAGTTGACTGTGAAGTTATCTCAATTAATCGTGATAATTGATATTTTCTGTATATTGCTGTAACAGGAATACAGATGGAAAAAGTTGATCTGCAAAGGTTTTATAATATTCAATTCATGTCACGAGCCTCAAACTCAAATAAGTCAAAGAAGGGATTAAAAAACCCCACTGGGGTCCGCAGGGTTCTAGGTTTGAATCCACCAACTGCCGGGTTGCCACTGAGGTCCACTGAGCAAAGCACCGTCCCCATTCACTGCTCCCCGGGCGCTCAAAGTTGCCCACTGTTCACTTTGGTTATTGGTTGAGGTCACGTTTTGTTGTGTGCAGTGGTGTGAATCACAATGACAAGGAGTTTGATTTCCTTTTCCTGATTAAACCAAAGTGTCACATCAGCAATCAATGTTGGGAAAAATGGGGAAAAAAAATTGTATTTAATAAAAGGTCAGTTTTCCAGAAGGAGTCTATGGACCAGGGTTTTGGGAACTATAGGATTTACCAAAAAATGTGGGATAAATCCCTAAAACAGATGACCATATAAAACATACCATACTATATATTTACTGGTAAAGCACACTGTAAACCCAAACCCACTGTAATATAGTACAGTACATCAATCAGTGGAAATACATTTACTGTGATGGTCTGAAGTTGAGATGATTACCGTTAATTTATTTTCTGACAAACATGCGTCATCAGCACGTTTTAAACCCGGCAAATTGCAACACTGGTTGCAATGGATGAGGAATCTCTGTTGGATGAAACGTGAAAAGAAAGTCTCAATCACAACACACACATTCATCCAGAGCAGTTTTTAGCTCCTATTGCATCCAACTTGACCATTTTCGGCATTGATTCATTTCAATCCCTTTCTCCTTTCGGCTTGTACCTATTTTCAGGGGTTGCCACAGCGAGTCAACAATTTTTAACTCACTCTGTTCTCTGTATCTTCTACTCTGACTCAAACTAACTCCATGTCCTCACTTACTGCATCCATCAATCTCCTCTTTGGACAAGGTGAGGGCCACAAAATATTGTTTCCCTGTCCCACAAAGGGCCTTTAGGCTAGAGGTTTGAGAGTCCTGGTTTATGTCTACAATGCAATATACAGAAAAACGTAAGTTGTCTTGCCGGAGATGAATCCACAGCTCCACTGTTATTGTTAAGAAACAAACAAACCGGGTTTGACAACCCTAGTTGTTTAAGTTTGGGAGTGGAAATAAAGTTGGATGGAACTACAATTAAAAAAAAATGAACCTCCTTCACAGCCACTACATACGTCTTTGAACTTTTTGACTCACCCCTGTATATTCAGCTGCCAGTCAGATGTGGTTAACCATGTTGCAAACACAGTCATCTGCAGCCATATGGCCTACAGTTCTTGTTGCCTACTCACCTTTGTGCCTGGACCAGCAGCACCCAGCGTGTGTTGAAGAGCGCGGTGCCTGCTGAGGTGGCTTTGTGAGGCCATTGTGGTCTCCACGCTGGCTGCTTTTCTTTGTGCCCTGAAAGCCCAGTGATACAGTAACAGCCAGGGGCAGAAAGGAGCTGTCTGTCGTCAAGACGGCTGCTAACACTTGTTCCACCCGCCCTACCAGGGGGCTGTGGAGAATGGAGCAGAGGCAGCTGGTAGGCCTAACAGGAAGTGCAGTGGTAACAGTGTCAACAGCTGCCCCCATGGTCACGCAAGCCAAACGCGGGGCAACATCAGGCCGAAAGAAAGGCTACGTGTTTGATTAGCTGCCGGGATTTAAACCCATACTGTATCTCTGTGTTGTGTTGCTAAAACTAAACGCGCTCCTTTGTGAGGTTTCTCATTAGAGCTTTCCACTCGGAGCTCAGTCATTTCAGAGGTGTTGACAGCAGTGGACGCCAGTGAATGTTGTGTAAACAGGTCCAGAAAAAAAGGAAAGAAAAGAAAACAGCTGGAGCAGATTTCTGCTCCGACTGCATCTCTGCTCCATATTTAGAACCACATTGTTCCTTTTGCTAATTATTGTAACCATAACTTGTCAACCTAATGTTGTACATTATTTGTCACATTATTGCTATATTTATAGAACTTAAAAAAATATATATATATTAACATTATTCACTAATCAATTTGAGTTAAATTAATCTATGACTCACTTTATAGCATTTTATCACTATATTTAAACGTTAAATGTTTAAATTATAAACATTTATAGACTGCACAAAATCACACACAACATTTATAAAATAAAAATGTAATGCAATTTGTATAATTGAAATTTGGACAAGGTTCAGAACTTTTCCAGACAAGTTGCATTTGTCCTTGTCCTTGTTTTTACAATACTATATTTCTTTTGTCATTTTCTTTGGAATTCATAAAATACTATGTATTCCTTTTTTGCTATTTTTGCACATTATTATATGGAATTTCTTCTTTTATCCTTATTATAATCATAGATTCATCTTTATCTGTTGCTGGGGCAGTGGTCTCCACGGGTGGCACCCAACTCACACTGCACCATAATGTGATCCTTTACTGCCACCCCTCATTATATACTTTATTACTATAGATAGATAGATTTTTATTAATCCCTTGGTAGTATCTTTTAAGAAATTAAGCTATCATTAAGTAAATAGCTTTTGATGTTTTTAAGTAATTTTCAACTAATTTAGCAAAATACCCTTTTTAAGTTACACTAATTACCCTCCTTAAATTCATAGACACCAAAGTTAAATATATATTAATAAATTATAGAAAACCTATATATTTTCTTTAACCACCAGTTCAACACTTTTTTCAAGAAAAAAGTGTTTTGCCATAAGGTCTACACCATTGTATGAATTGACTTTGACATTTACCGTCTCAACATTTCACACTGTACAGTCAGATTCCGGTGCCACATCTGGACATCCCTGGTGTAACGGGAACATAAGGGGCAAGTGGGAAAAAATCCCATTACACGTTGCTGTTACAGTGACCTCAAACTCAGGTCAAGATAACCCACTGAGGAGTCAATAAATCACAGTGTCACCCAGGCTGACCAATCCCATTTTGCTATCACTAACTTTGAGTGTCCTTAGCATTCTTTCACTTCCCCTGCTCCTTGCCTGACCCCGCTCGTCCAAACAAACCGCCTGTCAGCGCCGCAGCGACAGGTACGACAGCTCGGGCTGGACGTGAGGAGTGATCTCCCCCAAAAAGTAACACTCTCTCCCTGCCCGCGACTTTCTGTCTCCATCTCTTCTCACTTTATCGCTTAGGAAACAACTACCTCCTCACTTCTGTTGTCTTCCCTGAAAGGTAGAATACGCAGATATTTAGTGTTTGTAAACCCAGGGCATGATGTTTTGTCCTTCCCCCCCTGTAGGGGGCGCTATAAATACATGGCGCTGCCTTGGTCAATATTTGAATATGAGTTTATGTGAGTTTATGTGCTGCTGTCTGCTTTGATCTGGTCTCTCTTAAGCCAAAGGTTTTTAATTATTATTATTATAATTATTTTTATTAAACTAATAAACATATATATATAGATAAGATATCATGGGGTGGCATTTATTGGGCGACAAGCCATAAGGGCTTTATGGATTTACAGTAAGTGAATAAAATGTGTCAAATAAAGAGCGTTGAGCTTTTTTGTTGTAAAGTTATCCCAATAAAATACTCCAAAAATCTTGTATTTAGTAACATATAATGAACAACTATACAGTTTAGAACAGGCATGGGCAAACTAAGGCCTGGGGGCCGGATGCGGCCCTTTGAGCTTTTTAATGCGGCCAGCCAACCATGTCCAAATTAAATCATTTACTCAAAATGGTATTATACTTCTGCCTTTTCCTTGCAAAAATGTGTTTCCCAAGTAGATGACGTCATAATGGCTGTTGGAAATTTGGGATTTTAGGTTTTATATGTGTCTTTTCATACGTTTATCTTAGTTCGAGTGAATGATCCATCTTTCTGCTCTGGAGTCGGCCCCCGTGTCCAATTTTAGGACCAAACGTGGCCCGAAAGTCAAAAAGTTTTCCCATACCTGGTTTAGAAGCTAACCCAGCTCCCAGATATTGTAGTAGTTCTGAAATCCTGGGTGTTCTTTTATTAAAAACATAGTTGATTTAGGTAAGGTGAGACATAGACAAGACATTGGATATGGACCATGTGTCAAATCCTTCATTTAATTTACTTGACATCACAATTAACCACAAACCCACACAGATCCTCTGACTTAAAATAAAGTGCTGATGAACAACAATGCACTGAGCTTCGTCTGATCTAAAGAGCTGAACACATAGGACAATATCATGAGAAAACTGCAGTTACCGTATTTTTTTACAACCTTAAAAATTCTTAACTAGGTGTAGTGACACAAAAAAGGTTAACCTTCAGATTTTATTTAACCTCTGCTCACAGACCCATGTATGGGCTGATCCTAACCCTCAACTATGGAACCAGAATAGTCTCAAAAAGCATCTCAAAAACGCGTAAACACGGAGTTGCGTGCGTATTTTGAGAAGAGCAAACAAACAACGCTTCAAATGTCAAAATACGCTTGTGAATTCTTCCAAATACGTTTGTGAATTGTGGTACGCCCATGTACGTCACTAAACTGCGTCCAAGAACCAAGTTTATGTCCTACAATAATGGCGAGCATTCAAGTGTAAGTAACATGTGATAACATGCTTACATTCTTACACTCAAATTCTCGCCATTGCCGCTTCCAGACGCCATTTTACCCGTGTTCTTTTTGAGACTATTCTGGCTCCATACTCCACCAGTCCAATTTTTATTTTATTCATCTCTTGTATTTTTGAATTGCTTTATTGTCCCCTACTAGATGGATTTACTAGGAAATATTTCTTCAGAAAGTAGTCTTCACAATTTGTAAACGTAAATTGCATCCCTTCTTATGGACACAGTTCTGGTGCCCTATTCAAATTAACGGTAGTTATTACTTCTGTATGTTTTGCAAATTCCCAAATACTCTACTTTAAATGAAGCTGTGGAAATATGTAATTACTACTTATTCCTTAAGCTTTTTGAAGATGGAATTAGGTTCAGTCTACATTCTAAACCCAAACCAGGACCAGGGAGAACAGAAATATATTTAAGTCTACAATATGAGAATCTTTCTTCACGGCTTAGTTCCATCCAATTTGACATGCAGATGCTTTAATTCACACTCAGGGGATATTTGCCGGACATGTATATCTGTGGAATCTCATGACATCATCTACCATTTGCTCACTTTAATACCTTGCTGGGATTTTGGCTCGTCGTTGAAGCTAATGCTTGTCTGACAAGAAGATTCAAAGCCGCCTTTTTATGTACAATTCATTACTTTGGTACCAAAAGGCTGGTTGGGGTCATCGCTGAGAGAATACAACCCACAGTTCACATTCTTATTCATCATTAGATGAATAAATATCAGTGAGATTACTTCTTATAATCTCACTGGGGAAGTCTAGTGTGATCTCAGAGCTGGATACACATAGAGGAAGTGAGGAAGGGATTTTTGTATTAGTCTATAAGAAGCCAGTTCTAAAAATAGCCTCAGTTTTTTTTTTTTTTTAAGATCTTTTTCCTGGTGCAAAAAGGCACGAGGTTCTTTCTTACTGGAACCAGCTCTGATAATGGTATAAAGGACGGTCAACAGACGGTGGGATCTGCCTTCAGTGACCTTAAATACCTTATCTTTGCCTGTGAAGGCCGGACAAGGTGATTGGCAGGTCAATTTGTGATAGTATCGCTGGATGTTCCTGCCACTCCTAATGCCTTCTGCCACAGATAAGTCTGCTTAATATAAAAACTGTCATAATTCATCCGTCTTTACAGCAAAAGTACATTTCCTGGTGGAATCATCCATCCCATCAGCTGTCAGAGGAGACCTGTCGGGACTCCCCCCGCCTCTCCGCTCCCTCCTGTGATTTCACTTTATGGAGATTATGAAGCATTTGGGATTAGTTCTCTGTTGTGTTGAATCAAAGTTATTTTTTTAACACCGTCTATAACAGAGATAAATGACGGCAAGCGAGGTGCAGAGGCCAACTGTGTCGATGTTTTCACTGTGTCCGCTCTTTGTCCACTCTGCCGTCAGACCCGTCAAAGTGTCTTCCCCTCTCAGCCAGCACCAGTCTGCACGTTTCCTGTGTAAATTAACAGACTCAGTGGTGAACAAGATTCCAATTTTGGGGTAAGGTAGAGTGTGCAAATTAGTTTTTTTTTTTAATCAAGCCCAGTGCACGGTGCGAAATAGCACAGGGCCATTGTTCTGGACGGGGCAGGTGCAAATTTATTCTCTGGGGAAGCACAGCGTTGTCCGTCCTCCAGCCGAGGCCCATCCTTGGCCTAATCAGTCCTCAGCTTGAAAAATGTCCACTTTTTGGCAGCCTCTCGCAGTGAGGCGCTTCTGAGAGAGCGGTCAGAGATTTTTCATTTGTAACGTCTCCATTAAGCGTTGCCAACATGCTGACTTTTTGTTGCTGGACAAATTTTACCCAAGTCTGTGTGTCCTTCTTTGTCCCAGGTGTGGTTGTTTTAAGTGTCCTGATTACTAACAGTTTGTTATGCAAATTTTTGTTTATAAACGCTACATTGTGTACATAGCCCAACAAAGCAATATAATTAACACACACAGGTCATATCCATTGGCAATGTGGAATTGTTGTGTGTGTTGTGTGTGAATTGTTGTGTTTCCATATACTGTAGTTCCAGGATTTTTTACATTTTTTAACATTTTGGTATCCCCGAACCATTTAGAACAAATAAAAAAAAAAACAGCACATTGTAAACATTGACAAATATATTGATATTGTGTCTGAAACTAACATTTTCCATATTGACAGACTACAATATTGACCTGTTATTGTTGTCTTTGAGATGTGACAGTAGTTGGTGGTCAGTCCTCCCCATATAGTCTGATGGTCCACCCACTCTCTCCATTCAGTCAGTGAACTTTTTTTCATTAAGCCCTGGTCTTAATGCATACAGATGCACAGATGCAGTTCCAGAATTGACACTAAATATTAGTCTATGGTTTTTGGAACATGATTTCTATTTAAACTTCTTTAAAATAACTTTACTTGTACAATGCAACACAAACAAATTCCTTATTGGACATCAAAATGTGTGTTTATTTTAGGGTCATATATATCTTACCAGAATCAAGGCCTCTTAGATGAGTCAATATATGTAATCAAATTATTTAAAGACACAATGCTGTGGCTTAAGGAGGAAAAATTCATGTTGCGCAGCACTGATTATGATGTTTTAGAAATTTTTGATGTTTAGAAATTTAATATTTACAGTTTGGTTAGTCAGTTATTGGAAGCAATGTCAAAGGCAAGGCAAATTGAATATATAGATTATACTATATAGAGTGATGTTTAACTTAAATACTATATCATGTTTGACGTTACACATGAACACTCACACTGTAAATGGATAGGATAATAATTGTTTTATCATCTTTAAAATATTAATGAGGATTGGTGGGTGGAGCCAACGTAGTAAATGACAGGATCTCACCGTCATGACAAGGACATGACTGCGTCTTCTCTTTGGGCTGCACACGTTCCTCCGTGGGGGCTGAAATCAGACGGAGAATGGCCACAGATAATGAGCTGTCTTTAATCACAGGAGACAGTACTTTGAGACAGTGCACAGAGGAAAACGAAGGGGGATCTAATTACTGTAGTGTGTGGTGTCGAATAAAAAAAAAATCACACGGTTTCCTGTCTGTCGGAACTGACACTGAGTCCTAACCAACCTTGACAGGAAGTGACACCAAAACCGTCTTTGTTCAGAACGCGGCAAAACAAAGGAAGTAAAAGACGACAAACTGAAGACATTTGTGATTGGACCGTGTGGATTAATAAACCCTTTTCCATTTCATTGTTCCTTTTTATTTCCACAAACTTAAGCTGCACAAAACTACATATGGTGATAAATGTAGTCTGCTGCTGACTGTTGACAGGACATAACATAAATATGTCTATTGATGTTTTAAAAACACTATTCCTGACAGCGACAGTGATCTACCCGTTCTGGCTGACAGAGGAGAGATGAAATAGAGAAACATCAGTATGGGGAGCTGAAGTTTCCCAGACTTTAAACCAGGTTGGTTAAAAGAAAAGAACGATAGACTACTCTTTTGGAATAGCGACAAAAGTGGTGTTCTACTCTATCGTCATCTAGATATAAAAATTGACGTTATGGTTTCAAAAGCCACTCCTTGACTGATTCAGTCAGTGTAATGTTTCTAGACTCAGACAGTCTTTCCATCAAATGCTTAAAACAGTGTTTTAAACACAGTTAATATCATTTTAGGTTTGACTCTGACAAAATGACAAAATACCAAAACCTCTTTGAGTTGCTTTGATTTCAATAAATTAGATAATCAGACTTAGGGTTCAATATAAAGACTACACAGCAGATAGATTGGCACCACTGATGTTCAGGCTTCGATGATGAGATGTTCAAGTGAAGCCAGAGGAGCATCCTCTTCGCTTTAGCAGCCAGTTTATGCAGTCTGAAGACCGCCGTACTACAATAAAGTGTAATTGCACATCCTTGTTAGTTGAACTATATACTTTCTTTTTGTTTTCTATATGTTAACAAGGATACGATGTTATGCAGAGGTGTACCTAGAACTATTTTATAGACAAATGCTGTTATTTATAGTTGTGGAGGAGAGTGGGTGGTGGGCGCGAATTGTTTTATTCTTGTTGGGGGGGGGGGCTTAACAGAAAATAATTGAGAAGCACTAATTTATTCGAACCCAGTGGCCGGGGGCACCTGGTAGCCCAGTGGTCTATCTAAGGTAGGGTGTGTTACAAAAAACAAAACTGGTCCAAAAAAGGGCAAAGTAGTACTCGTCCTGTGCTTTATGAGCAGAACTTACACTTGCAGTCACTATTGGATGTCCCAGAACAAGTAGCTCTTTGTATTATGGAGTGCCTCTTGGTTTCAGAAAGGTTGGTGACCATGGTGAGGTCTAAGCAAACAGGGGATCTAATTCCGTCAAGCAATGTGTATTTTACAACAAAAAAATCACTTAACAAAAGGAGTTCTTCTCTTGTTAATGCCTTGTGCCTGTACAAAGTAGAACTGTGTTGAATGCTGTCCACTCACAATGGCTGTAATGTGTCATCAAAAACGTGCTTAAACGTGTTTTCTACCAAAACGGCTACACTGGTCAATACGAGGTTAAGGAATCAGTTTAAACTCTTGAAACTTTCCCTTGAAGTTGGTGAAAGCTGTGGCAGACCAACTCAGCACAGTCCATGAAATCCACATTTCCTGCACGCTTCTATACTGTAATACCTTCCATCCGAGTAAAGTAGCCACCTGAGATAACCTGTCCAATCCTTCCACTATTTCATCCCTGTCCATATCAATAGGCGTCCATGAATCATTTGTCCCATAACCGTGTGCGATCATTTGCATCTAAAACGATATTCGACATTTGTTATTCCATCAATCAATACCATCTCTTCCGTTCTCCCTGCGTAATCTCAGAGCGCCGCATGCAAAAAGCTTAACAATAACATGTATGTTATACAAGACGCCGTGTATCATCCCTGGACGCATTTACATCCTGTTAACAATTTCTCAGGGCAGATTAGAGTGCGCTGAGACAGCAGCACAGATCCCATGAGAGGAGGGCTTTGGGAGCTGATAAGGCCAGCCATAGGAAGGCAGGATTAATACGTATGACCAGGACATGTGGCGGCCCTCTGATTATTCTGGCAGAAAAATGGCAACTATCCCGTACCCCCTCCCCACGTGATTAAATACAGTCAGAGTGCGGCCAGGGAGGCAAAGGGACCAGGAGATAACCGCTTTTATTTATGCAAGCCGGTTAGTCTGACAGATCACGTCTGAGGATTGTTCACGCTACAGGGGTGAGGGATCGCACCAGGGGAGCTCACCCCTGATCATACACCGAGCTGCTTTAGCTGTCACTTCTCCAACCTCCACTTCTTCCTGCTGTGGAATATAGATCAAGGAATCCCAAAATATTTCATGTCAGGATCTCCAAATATGATGGATCTTTTACCTCTTGCTACCGTTTAAATTCCGGCTTTTTTTATTTTGGCAGCTTGAGAAGCAAATAAGATGCTAATTTTGCTTTTTAAGATTTAAAGAAGTATCACAGGGTTTCAACTCTTGATATCCATGAAAAAGTTTGGGAGAAAATTAACTTTAAGGTTGCTTAGAACTACTCTAAATAAAGATGGTCCCCAACCATCGGGCTGCGAACCAGTTTTAGTCCGTGGGTCAGTTCACACTGGGCCGAATAGAGATAATGCTTAATGCTCCCAGGCCTTCAAAGCTACATATTTATATACATGTATTTGTATATACATGCAGTATATGTGAAACTATCAAAGACTTTTATGGAATGTATACCAATTGTGCGTCGCATGTACATTTGTTTTCCGTTTTATACCCAAAAAAAAAACAAAAAAAAATGAATGAAACAGAATGTTCCATAAAAGATGTTAAACCTTTTCTCAAAATCTTAACATAAACAAGGTTATGTCTATTATTTGAGCTAGAAAAATAAATACAAAATGAAGATGATGTAACATAACACAGGTGAAAGTAAAGATTTGATTGACATCCACTTGAAAATACCAGGCAGAAAATATTGTTTTGATTTTTTTTTTTTTTTTACTTTTATGAATTATAAAAGTAATAATGTCACAGAGTTAGTCTCATGTAGCAGATTTTTTTTTTAAATACATTGTGATCCCAGGATTTCTTCTCTGCAGTGGTCCATCAGCTCCCACTGATATTTGGCTAATTAACACCTCAGAGCCTCTTCATCACAACTCCTCAGGGAAATGATGCAGAGCAGGAAAGGAAGAAAAAAAAAAAAACATATTACAATTTATTTAAGCAGCACTGTACATGTGAATGATTATTGTTTCTTCAAATTAAGAAGTCCAAAGAAGGGGGAAAAAAACATTCCTTGTCCTCATTAAAAACTTGGGCTAAGTTTCATCCGGTAATTGAAGTTCACAGTGGATTCTGTACAGCAGACTTGGTGGGAGTGGGAATTACCTAATTAACTTCTTCAAAAACATGTACTCATTACGTACTGAATTCCTTTTTGGTAGTTAGAGAGCTCTTAATTAATTAATTGTCTTAATGACCCATTAATGGCTGGGTGCGCGAGGAATTCTAATGAGCCACCTTAATTAAATATTATCTCACTGTTTAATCAATGCCTTTAATTATTCACATGATATTTTCAGCTGAATCAATTTGGTGGCGTCTCGCAGGAGGGAGACGACGACGGCGCGTCTGACTCGCTGATTCATCACACACTTGGTCATTTCTTGGTCAAAATCCTCTTTTAATCATGGAGAGGGAAAGGAAAAAAAAAATATCCTCTCTCTGGCTCCGATCCATACGTTCTCCTGAGAGAGACTCGTTCTGATCATTTTGATATCAATTTCAATTGAACCCCAGGTCACATTTTACATCTGTTTGAGAGACGTATTTTAATTAGAAATATGAGCTTTTGCCATTACGTTGCTGCTGCATGGTCACGCTGCGTTCAGAGCCATTAGGGAAAGATGGATGGTGGGAATGCATATGTTTTCATATATCATGGAACAAACCCACCTGCAGTTACTTACTGAACTGCATCACCTGACAGTTGGATGTGCTCTCCTCCTCTCTGCTGTGGTCGAGTGCACACTCTGTCTGTGTGTCGTATGATTCCTGCTTTTGTGAAGTGGTCATAGTTCCAGTGTTTGAAGAATGGGAAACTAGTGTCAGTGAATGTGTTCAGCACCAGAAGCTGTGTACGTTTCTACTGAAGAAATAAAAGTTAAAAAAAAAAAATAGTCAAAATATTAAGTCAGCTGGATGAGAGTAGAAAGTTCAATCTGACCAAAAATGCCTGGTTATTGTAACAGCTAAAAGAACCAAGACACATATATAAATAAAATCCTGGTAAGAGATTGATGGATGGAGGGATACACACATGAGTAAATTATATTATTTATATTTATAATTAAGACCCAACAGTGGATGTAAGTGGATCAGTAGGTTAGTAGTAGAAAGATAGATTAATGTGTTTAGTGTTAGTAGGTTAGTTGGTCACAATAATAATAATAATAATAATAACAATAATAATACATTTTATTTTATTTATGATGAATTGATGTGTGTGGTGATGTTAGGTCTTTGAAAACACAATAATTAATGAGTTTAGTTTGTATTATTCTTAACTATCTTAGTGTATATATAAACATATCCACATACATATGTACCTCATATACATGCATATATACATACATACATATATACATAGTCACACAGATGTACATGCACATGTATATAATAAATACATACATACACATATACATAGTCACAGATGTACATACACATGTATATACACATATATAAGCACATATAGCATGCTTATATACAATACATATGTATGTGCACACATACAGTATATAGTTATACATACAGGTATAACCAGCATATACAGTATACAAGTTTAATATATGCCACAAGATAAAAAGTTTAGGTTGAAATTTCTATACTGTGATTTAAGATTTATAGTATGTGTAGAAATGTAATAGTATAATGATATGAAGTAAAAATAGAAATATAATAAAGAGACTAAATGAGGGTTCACTAAAAACAGAGCAGAATGTATGCTAGAAAGATGGCAGACATTCTGAGGTGATTATAAAGATAAATATGCTACATCCCTACAATGTTTTGCAGAAAATGTGATGTTTGGTGTAGATGATCATGAAAGCTGTAACAATGCTGTGACTTTGACCTGTGGACGTGTGAAGGAACCCTGACTCAGTAGAAACCTGCGTGTATATTCATGAGGCTGAGACACTTTGGCAGAGTTTACATCTGTAAGAACGATGCGTGTAAGAGTTTGAAGCCATGTCATCACAAAGTTTCTCTCTCCGTCTCCGAGTCCCTGAACCTTTGCTCTTCCTCTGTCTCCTCCCCCTCCCTTTCTCCACAGCAAACTGGAAGACCTCTGTCATCATACTCGTTTTAGCTCAAATTTGGCGGGATCAAAGGTGGCCAGCTGGGCGGGGGCGGACGGGAGCAGATGGCCGCATGCTCAGGGGGGAACCAGACGAAGCCCTTTAGGTTTTAACACCTCCTCTCCCCTGGGTGCCCCCATGTGTGTGCAGTGAGGGGGGATGATCCGGATCGAGGAACTTACCTGGTCTCAGTGGCATGACCGACGGGCTTCCGCAGCACCGCCCGCCGCTGCGCTCGCATATGGCGCCAGCAGCCACGACGGTGGCGACCTGAGGAAAATAAACAGTTGAAGGGCAATGGAAGGTAAGTCTGACTCAGAAGGACAAGTGAAGAAGGAGGAAGTGATCCAGGAGTGAGCCCAGAAAGTCAGGAACTTTTAAAGTCTAAGAGTTGCCCTAGGAGAAAAAGCAAAACCGGTAACACACTGGTTCACCAACTTTATCTGGAGTCATCCTTTCACAGATGAGTTTTCCCAAGTCACTCATGTCAACACAATTGCTGCTTTGCTTATAAAAAAAAAACAAAAAACCTTTATTTAAAACCAGTCTGATCCCAGGGGGCGCTGAGCTGTTGCACAGAGGTGAAGCAAGGCAAATTATTTCAAGTCTCATTGTCTCGTTAGTTGTCCTACGATGGGGGAATTGCACGCATTTGTGAGTTTATTTTCTTTGTTGGTGAAAGAGGCAGTTTTACTAGTTGCACTGTCTAAAATTAGAATTTACACCTTGGGATTTGATGATTTTATTAGTGGTGTGACAATAATCCAGAAAGGTGTCATTCATTTTGAACTAAGGAAAACAAAGACACATATAAAGCAGTTTCTAAATTTGTCTTACACTGTGTTTTCACTGTTAATCACCTGTTGAGGTGTATAAACAATTTATTTATTACCACTGATTAGACTGAAACATGATTGCTACATGTGGTGTAGGTTGGTGGCATCATAAGCTCGACAGGTTGTAACTCTTGGTGCTAAATTCCACAGTGACTCTCAACCATGGACCAACCATGGAGTGTTTTTTGGGCCTTTCGATCAGGCATGGACAAACTAAGGCCCTGGGGCCAGAGGCAGCCCGTTCAGCTTTGTAATCCAGCCCCTGAAACGTATCTAAATTATATAATTGGTTTGTTTAGTGATTATACTTTTTCCGTACTGGTACTTTCCTTTACCCTGCAGTATCCACAATTTCAATATCAATGTGGTTTTGCATATTAGCGGTTTAGACTATGTATGACTTTAGCATTTCTTATCCCGGCTCCAGAGTCCAATTTTAGGACTATTTGTGGCCCGTGAGTCTAAAATAGCATTCTTACGTAAAAATACGCTTGTTATATATGTATATATGAATATGTATATTGGCTATGGCTATGCCAAATATACTAATGCCATATTACTACTCCGATTGTATTATATTATATTTTTATTCATCCTAGTGAATATATACTATATAAATATACACTCATACATATGTACCGCATATACATAGTACATATACAGTATACGTAGGTATACACACATATACATATATGCATGCGCCACATTTATAGGAATATATAGTATGTCCATGTCCATTGGTTATCCATATAGACACACACACGCACACCCAAGCCCTCATATATATATAAATGTATACATTGCATATGTATACATTGCATATGTATGTATATATACACCAACATACACAGACATAGATACATACTGGTTACAAGCCCAAAGGGCAGCACCTACTATGTATAATAAATTTATGCATTAAGTACATCAGTCACATACACTTAGAGTATAGAATATGTTTTAGAATAGAAAAAATACGTTGTAATATATATATATACTATGTTATAAGATTAAACATATATATATAGATATATAAAAACAAATGTGTATATATATATGATGAGTAAATAATGAAATGTATTGTAAACAATGTAAATTGAGATTAATGTATATTGCACGTTACTAGCGGAGGGATTGTGCAGCAAAATTGAGCAAAGAGTCAACTGTTTCTCACTATTAAAAGTAAAATAATTGATTCCTTGAAAAGAGAAACATCAGTCTTTAATAAAAAAGAGAAGATACTGGCCACCAACGCTAACTAACTGGACTACAAATACTACAACTGTGAATACTTTGCCTCTGTTAATATGTATGTTCTGATCCCAGTGGTACGGAGCAATGACTGGTTCCAGGAATTGCAGGTGCTGCAGCAGATTAATCCCCTGTTAAAACAGCTCCGCCTCAACAATCTCAAAGTTCCAGGAAAGGAGCCTGCTGGGAACGTGAAGTGGTACTTGTGGTCTGGGATTATGACTTTCAGACTTGCTGGCCTTGAGAATATAACCTGTAGCCTCTTGAATCGTATTTTGCAGAGGGAGTTAGTCCTGCGGAGGTAGGGTCAGGTTGGGTGAGAGTCTGGGTGGGTTATGTACTGATCCATTCAAGCCACCAGTGTTTTTTGTGGGGGGAAAACTATTTTTTCCATAAATCCATCTTAAGTAGTCACATTCTCCCAGGGGCTAATAGGATCATGATGGGAATAATCTGTACAAATCTGTCAGAAAAAAGAGGCTTTGCCCTGGCCTTCAACTTCTTCCTTTCGGTAAGTGAACAATTTCAAGAGTCTTTCCTGTGGGACGAGTTGGCAACCGCTCAAAAACGAGAGAGAAAAACAACATTACTTTCTCATGAGCTCCACAACATGTTCACCTCCCTGTTTATGGCCATTCTGGTACCGATCTTCATATAACTAATTTTTTTTTGTGTGCAAACATAAATGACATATGTTTCTCATTTCATGTTTTATAGACTAACCCTGAAAGAAGTGTTTAGAATGTTTTTTAAGGGTTTGAAAAAAAATAAAATTACTCCTGACTTAAGGGCGACAGTGGTGGCCTAGTGGTTGAGGAAGCAAACTTGGGTCCACGTGGTTTCGGGTTCAGATCCACCAGCTGCCAGGTTGACAATGAGGTGCTCTGAGCATAGCAACTTATCCACATCACCTCCAGTGGGCTCCCAGACCACAGGACAGCTCCCAGTAGGATGCAGTGTGATTTGGGTGGCAGTTGTGGAGACTGCTGCCCAGCGACCTGGTAGCAGCTATGCAGATTAATATGAAAAGTTGCAATAATGACAATAATAAGGATAATATTCTCATTGCATCATGTTATACATACCATATCGTATCAGCATGGATCTCATTGGTTCACACAGTTTTACCTTGGACACAAGAGGGGGACATTCAGACTTTACTTACTCATTCATGGTTGAGCCTTCAGTCACTAGATGGCAGCAAGCTGTCTATTCAACGTTGTAAAGTAATACATGTACTACATATAATAATAATACATAACTACAGTGGTTTGTACAAATTCTCTTCCATTTGACTTGTCCCTTTTTCAGGGGTTGCCACAGCAGGTCAACAATTTCCATCTCCCCCTGTCCTCTGTATCCTCAACTCTGACTCCAACTACCTCCATATCCTCCCTCACTGCATCCATCAACCTCCTCTTTGTCTCCTACCTGGTAGCTCCATCTCTAGGATCATTCTTCTACCACTGTGTCCACTTTCCCATCTCAATGTGACTTCTCTAGCTTTTATTTTTCCAAACCTTGGTTTGGTTTGTTTTCTGCACTCAAAGGTATTTTAAATTGCGGTTTTAAAAAACTGCTACTGTCATAAAAAAATGCCAGTGAAACAATTGAATGGAGGCCACTGAATTGGACTAGTCATTATTTTTCTCCCATCATCACCTCTTCTCTCTCACTCCCATCGCCTCAACTCCACATATATGATCAGCCAACCCTCTGATTGTGACATCAAAACAATGACAGCTCTGATATTTAGCACTGCTCGGTGTTTAGCCCCAAGCAGGAGCGTCTCCCTCCCTTCAAGAGAGAAAATATTAATTCCACAAACATGAAAAATAGAAAATCTCTGTGTTCTATTTGATATGAATGGACGCCCTGTCATAGTTTAATGTTTACATGTATTTTAATGGTTCAGTTGCAGTCAGACCATTTTTAATGTCATGTGAAGGCACTGACAGATGGTATTGGCTGTGTTCTAACAAAGACCCACTGGGCCTATTACATTGCGAGACAAAAGTGCGATCGCCGGTCCCATCCATCACGGGGAATCTCAATGAAATCTTGAAACTGATTTAACTGGTGTGAGTGTTTTCTATCTCTGCCTTTTGTTTGTCTTCTTTGTATATATATCTGTGGCTAACCCTTTGTGTCCAGACACCTGCCTTCAGGCTCCTTGTCTGACTGATGAATCCGCGTCTTCAAGGTGTCTTTGAAAAAGTCCATTGTGGCCCTTTGTTCTACCGACTCAGGCTTTCCGTCCCTGTGTCTCCCTGTGCTGCGTTAAACAGAAAATAAATCCACTGGTGCTATGAATAGCCCCCAATGGACGTCCCATCAGACACTTCTCTTTGCTCAGGACAGAGAAACAAGAAAAAGAGACTTGCGGTTTATTTCTGTTTCATATTTTCTTATCAATTTGATAAAAAAAAGAAACTCCCAAACTTTCTTCTTCTTCTTCATTCTGGCTCTCATTTCCGTTTTCTCTTTCTTCACTTAAGGCCGATTTATCTCTTATTCGCGATGTCACTCCTGCTATCACTCATGCCCCGCATTGACTGTCAGGACACATTAGAAACAGGAGGCTTGTGTCTCGACAGCCATCGTACAGTATCAATATTGTGACGGCTGAGGTAGACGCCCGTCCTCACATCTCCTCCTGCTGCACAGACAATTGAAAGAAGAAGTGTCACTGGCAGTGACACCCGAGTCACTTCAAGGAATTCCTTTCAAGAAGAAAAAAAAAAATCCACACAAACAAAAAAATAAACCTCACCTGACAAAGCAAAGCCGGAGCAGGACGGGAGTGAAGAGCATCAAACGCGGAGGGTATTTCCACTTTTGGGAAAAGAAAAACAGTGCAGCAACTCAAGATAAAGAACTCCAATCAAGATAAAGCCAAATTCGGAATATTGATCAAATTGCTCGCGGTTAACATGTGAGATTAATTTCGTGAATACTAATGGATATAATAATTGCATCTGGCTCTGAAGGAATGCAAAGAGCAAATTGTGTCACTGAAAAGTTGAGGTGATTTCAATGGCAGGGACTCATTAGTGAAACCAAATCCATTTCCTCACGGAGACTCACACGCACCACGCTGCATTTTTCACATCCTGTGACATTAGACAAAGTCGCCTTTGATATTTTTCTTTCCTGTGCGATGTCGGCCTCGAGGATTTTTCATAGTTGGACCAAACGTAATGATTTCCACTCGTACAGTACCACTCATTAACCCCAATTACGATTCCAGGAGGCTATCAAAATTACTCTCCTTTCCTCCATTGCTCTAATAACTCCAGCTGCTCTTCTCATCAACCAGTTTAATCTGGGTGAGTTGGACTTGGACGCCAGCCAAATGAAAAAATGCAACACACGGTTAATCACTTCGAATACGTTGTCGGAGTAATGTGATTTGTCCATTTTCAGCCTTTTTCTCTGAGCCAGCGTGAACTTCCATCATGTGGAGTCGACCATTATTATTCTTAAACTTTCAGTCACAGAAACTAAATGTAGTCAGTGTCGTAACCACAGCCAACTGAATTCAGGACCGAGTCAGTATAGAACCTGTTGACGAAGTTGTACAGCTAAAACACCTAAGGTCAGTCAATTAATGTTCTCAGTCATCCAGTTGGTCAAGGTTAAAGGGTTTAGTTAGGCAAGTGGACATTAAGTTTTGAATCTTTCAGCTCTCATCCAAGAAGCTTCTTCTCACTGTTCTCACTGTTAGTGGGGAGTAACAGAAGCTAGATCCTGTGGGTGAAGAGAAACAGGTGTTTCACGTCTTTCTTGTTGGGTGGACCTGGGTTTGTCTGTGAAGTGTGATACCTGTTGTTGGGTTGGTATTGATGGATCATTACAGTGACTCTTTTGAGGTCCAAGAGGTCCAGAGAAGACAGATGGTTTGAGAGAGGTGTAAAAGAAGCAATTTTTGTCAATCTGGAAAAACCATCCCTCAACAAAGGTGATGCTTTGAGGCACAACCTATAGCCCACCTACAAAGCCGTTTTAGGAACAACACCCAAAAGATTTCACCCTCAACAACATGGTTTTACACATCAAAGAGCCGTGTGACCAAAACCTTTGGTCCCATTAATGCCCATCTAACCGCTGGTAACACTTCACAGAAGAACAGTTACAACTGAAGAAGCCTCTTGGATGAGAGGTGGAACGTTTTCCAAAAAAACTGAATGTCCAGTTGCCTAACTAAACTCTTTAACCTTCACAGAAGAAGAAACAAGAAACACCTCTTCCTCCTCACTGACAGGATATAGCGTCTGTTGCTCCCAACTAACAGTTAGAGCTGAAGAAGCTTCTTGAATGAGAGGAAGAACATTTCCAAACAACTTATGTTAGTCAACCTTCAATACCTTAGCATACCACTAGTGGCCACAGCCCTTGTGACATCGACTTGTTTGATTTTCAGGGTGACACAGACTGTGCTACAATGTGGGCTAATACGTGTCTTTACCGCCTGCCATTGTGTGTCTGTGTATCTGGTTGGTGTGCTAGCTGTTAGCAAGTTAGCCAAACATAAGGATGGGTTTTGGCTTTTTAATTTTTTTTTCATGTGGTTTTTGATTTTATAGTTTTTACAGCCTGTCAACACATTACTTTATGCACTATTATAAATTTGGGGATTAACAATGAGAGTTTTGATTGTTGAAATATAGGGAAGAAAATGCTAGCTACAGAGTCTTTGCTGTTTCAGTGGATTTTGGTGTAGCAACTGTAGTTGCTAAGCCATTCTGGCTTATTTACCTTGGTTTCAATGAATACTTCATGCACATCTTATAGTTTGTATTAGAATAAAGTGAGAACAATAGCTAAGAAACGTGCAACAAGAAGGTAAACCAGCAAATACCAAGCTAGTATAAAAAAGTCCCAGGGTGATTATAAGACCAGCATGCCCCAGTACAATTACCATCACTTTGAATTTGAAATGGCCATTTAAAGGGCAGTAGAGCATCCTGAAAAATTAAACCCGAGCCTAATTAGCGCACTCCAACCTGACAACGGAGCAGCTTTCAGCTCCACTGAGCAAGGCAGTCAAGCAAGAGGCAGTGAGTGAATGAATGACTGAAGAACCAGAGAGGCCCTGCTGCTGATGCCACTGCCGCTGCTGCCGTTGCTCTGAACCAGACACAAACACACAAGTAGCGACTCAATCATTCGCACGTAAACGCAGACACACACGTACGTAACAGTTCATGCCCGTGTTTGTTCTAATTTTAATTCCATTTCAGAGCTGAGGGTTTCTGCAGAAAACATATCTAACTGAGTTAAAGGAAATGTTGGTACGGATTCTCATCTGTCATGAATCCACCTGTCTCACAACTTCCCAACCCGGGCAATTTCATATTCGGAATCAGTGCTTTTCAGTCTTTTTTAATTCAAATAGTTTTCTGGTGTTAGTGTGTCCTTTTCTAGGTTTGATTGTTGCCCTGTGTTTCATTCATTTGTATTTTTTCTATATGTTAAAAAACCCACAGTCAAGCTCACTTTGTTGGAGGTGTTGCTTGTGACTCCAGAAACTGCTAGGGCCAGTGGTTAAGGAAATGGACTGGGGTCCCCACGACCCCTTGTTCGAATCCCCCTACCACCAAGTTACCACTGGTCCCCGGGCGCAGGCTCAGCCGACTGCCCCTTGGGTCAAATGCAGAAGTACAATGACTCTTCTGAATCTTAGTTGTCCAAAGTCATTGTGAACGCCTATTTGTTTTTATCTATGATGCACACGTACACAGCTGTTACTATCGATGGAGATTCTCAGTCATCACAATCACATTCAAGGGTAAAGAGTTTTGTTAGGCAACTAGATATTGAGTTTTATTGTCGAGAGGTGAAACATTTTCCAGAAAATGTTTCATGGTGTGTGGGGTTTTTTTAGAAGTTGTTGATCAGCTGGTGTGAAGGTCTATAAAGGGCAGTGGCCTAGTGGTTAAGGAAGCGTACTTGGGTCTGCAAGGTCTCCGGTTCGAATCCCTGCTACCGCCAAGTTACCACTGAGATGCCCTGAGCATGGTGTCGTCCCTACACACTGCTACCCGGGCGCTCATTAACTGCCCACTGCTCACTTGGATGATGGGTTAAATACAGAGGCCAAAATTCATTGTGCGCTGTGGTGTGAATCACAATGTCACAATGACAAAAAAAATAAATCTCTTTCTTTCTTTCTTCTATAAGGGCAGGGGGTATCGAACAATATTCACCGGTTACTGCAGGACTTCATATGTTTGTGTACTCTTTTGCTCCATGATCTGGCACTATGAACAAATAAAAGTTAAAGTTGTCTAACAGAACTCTTTAACCATTGTGTTGTTACCTGATAACCCCCACAACCTTGACAAATATCTTGTGTTAGAAAAAGAATGAATGTATTTTTGCATCGCATCTTACATACCATCTATGGCCCCCACAGTGCTCGGGTCAGGACACTGACCCTACAACGTTAAATTAACTCTGACCCCAGCTGGGTGTCATTCCAAATGTCAGGAGCCAATTCTAATCCTGTCTCCTCGGCCTTCAGCCCCGGACTACTGTACCTGTGCCTGTCCAGACCAATCTACCCCCAGACCTCGGCACCTGCACCGGCGAGGGGAGCCTATTAAATATTTGCTCCACTAACTTGAGAGTTTTTCTTTTTCTTCCAGGAAGCAACAAAACGATGCAGCAGAGGAGTTTTAGTTTTGAGCAGAAACTTTTGACCGTCCAAGCGGAATTGCAAAATCCTGCCAGAGGGATCGAAAAGTGCTGAGTGGAGGTGAAACTAGACTCTGTCAAGACTGCTCTGTCTTGCGTGTGAGTGTGTGTGTTTCACCACTTTCTTGCTACAGCCCCGGGGGGTCTTAGCTGAGCTCTGGTCAAAGAGAAGGAAAGCCCCATGGCTATATCTGTCACACAGCACAACAGGTTCGACTCTAACTTACCCTGAAAACTTTGCGAGATGCTCTGCAGCTCAGTTTGATAGTAGGTAATAGGTGAAGCAGCGATAAAGTTAGAAATACATTCTGCACACTGGAAAATATTAGTAATTAGAGGAATACCAGTGGAGGAAACTGATTTTTTTCTTCTCTCTTTGACTTGTGATGTACCTGCTGCAGTAACGGCCGCTTCTGCACAGTGAGGAACGAGGTCGTCTTCACAGATCAATCCAAACCTGGTCCAGGTCCGTGTTCGACCCCAGGACCAGCAGCGTTGTCTGCCGGTCTGGCTAATTTGATTAAAGTCAAATGTGGAGCTCAATCACTGCCTGTTAGCTCAGATTTAATTAACCCAAATTGTGTTATTGTGTTTGATGACAAAGAGGTTCGTGTGCAGGAACCTCATTGTCAGATCATTGTTCTGTTTTCTCATTCAGCCCAGTCAGAGGTTGACAAAGACCAGCTGCCCGTCTGGACCTGAGAGGGTTTTTTTACATTGTTGGGGATAGAGCTTGAGGATTGGCTTATTGGCTTATGGGAAGGGTTAGTGTGGCTCATGGCATAAACTCGTCCCTAAAAAGTCATTTTAAGAGTCAACATTTACTGGAAACAAAACCTCAAAGATGTGTTTCGGGCTGACTTCAGATCATTTAACTTGACAAGCACTTTGACTCCAAGTATTCCTATTGAGTTGAAAACCTTCTGACTTGTCTTGATGGACCACATTTTTACAAATGTTTGCATTTCTCCTTAAAATACAGTCAAAACCAAAGCTTTTAACCTGATCTTTCTCATGAACAGACAATATTTTCTGCCGTTTTCTCTTTTTTTTTACTCCAAAAATAGTTGACATAAATAGTCGACGTGGGTAAAGTAAGACTGAAATACATTTGACAAACATCGTCAATTTTTTATCCAGTGAGCATTAACTTTGGTTTACCAGATATTTATAAATTGATTTGGTGTTATAATCATGTATCTTTTTTAAAAAAAGAGTTACTTTTGCAAATAACCTTATCCTAAATATTTTATTATTTAAGTAATAATAGTTTTTTCCCATCTAGATTTCATAGTTTTATCTGATCTTTTTTCATCTGTGAGTTTTTTTTATTTCTTTTGAGACTTTTTATTTTTATACTTTTTGTATACTACATATTTAAAGAAGGAATTCCAGGTGTATTCATTATTTTATTTTTTTTTTCTCATTGTGAATATATGAATCCATGTTTTAAAGACAAGAAATATATTATACTTACAAACACAAGTTTAGAGAATTAAATTTTATAATTAGTTTCATGTGCAGTTGTGTAAATTTTACTTTTATTTTTTTATTGTTGTTTATAAATGTTTCCGATGCATGTTGACAACATTTTGGCAGTTTCCATTATGATTTTCCGTCTTGTCACAGAAACATGCAGTGATTGAACCCGAGTTGCTTCTTCTGATTTACATTAATGGCAACGTGGGAAAAAAAAAAGAAAAGTGCAAATCAATCAGCTCCAAACAAAGTGACATAAATACCATTAAATTCCATAAGATCTTTATTTGACTTCACTTTTCAGTTAATGCCTTTCTATCATCTGGAGTGACACGATATTTTTTTTTTTCTTCCTGCGACACGCGCTTTAATTGACAAAGCCTAGCTGCACTTTGCCAAAGTGTATTGAGCTGCTGTCTGGGTGAAGAATACAAATTCATCGTGAATCGGAGGTGCTCAACGAAAATGCTGCCAATTATCTGAAGCCCTGTAAATGATAAGTCCGCGGCCACTCGAGCATAAAACAAGGAGATGAAGATGAATCTCACTCTCCCCACATCATTTCATCCCCTTTAATTGACAAGCTCTCACTGGCTGTTAAATTTAGAAGATTACAAATACGAGCTGAATCTCCAGCAGCCAATCCACCCGCTCTAATCACACGCTGAACCTCGTCGCAAATTAATCTACATATTTTAATAAGGTGCCAGTTTCCAGAGAAGGTGTGCGCAGACATTTAACGGATTATCATGCGCCGTCCCTCGAGTTCTGAAATTGAAAAAGTATCTTCTGTATAAATACACAGGAAACCCAGGCAGATAGCGAAAGCTTTTTTCCCTTTTTCTGACTTCATATTCTCACCTTTCTCTTTCATGTTTTCTCCCGGCGTCTCAGGCGAATGTGTGGACAGGCGTCTCAGAGCTTGTGCCTCACTTACGCTCCGTGGTCTTATTCCCAGGCTGATTAACAGTTCTAGTACTTACTGAACAAAGGAGTTGTAATTTCTCTGGCCTGTTAATACCAACAGCTCCTGGGCTTCTTACTTCTAATGTAATCTAATAGGCAGAGGGGTTAGGGAAGATGGCTCTGGTATGAATTAGGACAGTCGTGAAGGCGTAGAACGCTGGGCGTATAAAAAGAACACGTGTAAAATCTTCTCCACTGTATATCCTTGGATGTCAGTGAGAAAAGTAGGGAGAACTTTAAGCTCATTGTTGGTGAATCACAGAAACCATGCATTTGCGGCAGCCTGACGAAACCAAGAACCTGGATTATTTAATCATCCTTTTTTCAAAGTTTTATTTTTCCCAGAGCTTTGAACTGGTTCGAGGAATGAAAAAGATAACTGCAAACTTTTGGCATTTTTCTTGGAACAGAAACAAATCCAGAAAGTTGAAAGTTTCTGTTCTGGAACAGAAGTGTTCTTGGAAAAAATGAATTGTAACTGGTTGATTTCATCCTTCATAAGTCATTTGTAGCCTACTGTACAATCACAGTCACTGGTCTCCTAGTCCAGTCTATGATAGTCTACAATGACCTGATGAGGTTGACTTCCTGTGACGTTCACTGACTGAATGGAGAGAGTAGGTGGATCATCAGACTATATGGGGAGGACTGACTACCAACTACTGTCACATCTCAAAGACAACAATAAGAGGTCAATATTGTAGTCTGTCAATATGGAAAAATGTTAGTTTCAGACACAATATCAATATATTTGTCCATGTTAATGATGGACTGGTCAACATTAAATATTGTAAATGGCTAGAAATGCATTATCAATTTCTAGTTAGACTACATTATCTCTTGGTCTATAAAATATTTATAATGGCCACTGTTTATATATACATATACTGTATATATTTAT
>JAFBJS010001287.1:14582-42174 GCA_016785265.1 Paraplagusia blochii | reverse complement strand
ATACCATACATATAGTAACGTCCCAACTGACAAGGGACTTAATTAATTGTTCCAGAATCTATATTATCTTGTTATAACCAGTTCAAAATGTCAGTGTTTTGATGAAACATTAAACCAGAAACATTAAAATACTGTTTCTGTTTGGAACGGAGCAATTAGCAAAAGATTCTTGATCAAAGCACTGATTTTCCCTAAGTCTAACATCCAATGTTAATAGGTTTAAGTCATATAGTTGTTGTATCATTTGATATTAATCTTACAGCCAACCATCACTTTACACTTTATCCTTATTGGAATCAGTGAAGATCTTCCATTATACCAGACAAACAGTAATAATGAAGTTAATGTCTGTCTTGATCTGATGAGTTTTATTGGCCAACGTACATAAACGCCAAAAAAGTCATTATCTTTGATATTTATTTTGTGTGGAGCCAGCATAACATACCACTATTCACCAAGTGTGATTCAAACAGTTGATCTTCTTCCTCAAAAAGACTTCAACTAAAGTGATCAAACTGCTCAGTTCTCATACACTGTCCACTGTCAAAAAATATTAATGTTTTATATTAATTTCTTACATATTTAATCATAAAAATAAAATGATCATTGCATTAATTAGTTCTGTCATTGCTTAGTGGTCAGGAAAGAAGAAGGTTCCCACTAAGGTGCTCTGGGCATGGCACCTTTCTAACCTGCATAACTCTCAGTGAGTTCACCACCCACAGGAGGGCTCACAATATGGTGCAGTGTGATTTGCGTGGCAGTTGTGGAGACTACTGTCCCCACAACTGATAAGAGGATGAATGTGAATGAATGAATGAGTTCTGTCATGATTTGTCAGTGGTTACACAGGGTTGTAGTAAGACTTCATGAACTCACCAAGAATAACCTGGAGTGAAGCAGCCTTGGCATAACAACAGTTTTTATTTAAATGGGATTTAACAAACTACAAACAGACGCACCATCGAACACCCCTCACGGCTAAGACCTGTGTCAGCTGCAGATATTATCCATACCATTGTTGCATGCTTTCACCGTCCTGATCTTGTAATCCCCGCACTGAACAAACACCACAACATATACTTAGGAACCATAAAAACAGCAGACAATGATCCTGCAGTTTAACCTTGCTGTTCTGCTCTTGCAGGATAGCGATTTTCCTGGAGAAAACACTCCAAATTACAAGCCTCCTCCTCCACCGCAAATAAACCTGTGATGAGAGTCCTTAAGTGGCAGAACAAAGAGTTATAAATTGTTTTTTTTTTTACCTTTTCACAATGCCAGGAGGAATATAGACCCCATTATACTCTTAAGGGTCACTTTTAGTGTTGGAAAGGTAGCGCTTACACAGACTTTACAGCGTGTATCATTACGGCTGGCCATATAAGGAAGCGTCAGGGATGAGGAAGGGATGAAAGGGAGGAGGAGGAGGAGGTCAGTGAGGCTGCCAGTTTCTGAGGAGAAGGAGGAGCAAAGATCAGCACCCAATTATCACCACTTAACTCAAGAGAGTCTTCCTGCTCGTTCACCCTGTTTGTGCAAATCACCTTTTTGAACCTGTGGTGGAACACACAATAGATCCACTCAATGCCTTGTTTTTTTCTTAAGGTGTAGTACACAGTGTTATTATAAGACATGCACGGTATGTCCTTCCCATCACGTGGGTGGCGCTAAATTCACAATTGATTGCATTTGTCTGTGTTTGTAGTCGGGGTATACAACAGTATTTCTCAGAGAGACAGTGTTTTTCTACACTGAACACTCAGAAGGAGTCTCTTATTCCTCCCATGATGGGGAAATTAATAGAGCTAGTTGTTGCAAGTGACACAACCTGCCACAGGAGGCACTACTACATATGTGGTTCCTCTGGGTTTCAAACCTAGGACCTTCTGTGTGTCAGATGTGTAATGCAGGCATGATAAACTCTATGGAATAATCAAGATGGTGATAACAGAGGATTTGCTGTCCCTTGGGAGGAAACAGGTGTCTTGTTTCTCTGGGTGTCGAACCCAGGACCTTTTGAGTGAAGGACAGATGTGTACTATACTCATAATACTACTATACTAATGAACTAAAAATTAAACTTAAATGAAAATCACATTTTTTTTATTGTAAGATGTTGATATTTAGTTGATCCAATCCTGTGTTTTACTTATTTCTACTAGAAACATACAGTAGCCTTAGTTGAACATTGGTTCAGATCAGTACAGAAACTTTTGTATCTGTTTGTGAAAAATCATGGGAGTAAATCATGAAGTGTTTGACGAAACCCTTTCTTGACAAAAACAATTAAAATTTCTCAGCCGTTTCTTTTTAATATAACAGTGTTGGTGTGTGTTTTCACAGTTTTCAGAGTGCGTGTGTAATCACAGTGATTCAATCACAGTAGGATGTGAGGAACTAGATGTTCAGCCAACAGGTCACATCGACCTGGTCGCTACTTGGCGTAAACACACTGTTGAAGAGGAAATGATCTATCATGTGGTACAAGGGTTAGAACTAGACCGTCACACACCCCACATGGCCTGCCTGGCCCCTGGCTCTGCTGTGCTCTCAGACCTGGAGAAACTCCATTCTCCACCTGGAAAAGACATTAATGACGACCATCCTCACAACTTGGTAGATAAAATAGTGTTTATTTATTTATTTTTTGATACATCTTATTTATACTTAAATGTTAACAGAATCTATCTATCATCTATCTATTTTGTCTAAACCACACATGGACAAACTTATTGACTTGCATGCCATAATGGCTCCCAAAATTGGACTAGGAGGCCTATTTAATTTGATTGGATTAAACCAGTGCTTCTCAATTATTTTCTGTTACGCCCCCCCAGCTAGAAGAAAACAATTCCCGCCCCCCTCCCACGCCCACCACTCACTCTCCAGCGCAACTATAAATAACAGCATTTGTCTATAAAATAGTTCTAGCTACACCTCTGCATAACATCGTATCCTTGTTAACATAAAGAAAACAAAAAGTAAGAGATATAGTTCAACTTACACGGATGTGCAATTACACTTTATTGTAATTTAGCAGGAAAAAAAAGCATGTTCCCAAGGGCCCGCCCCACACTTTGAGAAGCACTGTATTAAACTAAGACAAATGTAAAAGTCACGTATAAACCTAAAGTGCTAAACTTCCAATATGCCAACATTTATGACGTGATTTACTGGTCGAACAGGCATTGTAGGGAAAAGGCAGAAGTATAATGATAATATTCATAAATAATTTAAGGTTGGCGGGCCGCATTAGAAAGTTTAACAGGGCCACATCCGGCACCCGGGCCTTATTTTGTCCATGCCACAATCCCAATCATTGGAAGAGCCAACATTAAAGGATCAAAGTCTTTAGTTAAGTCTAGTCTAGGCCAGACCTGGGCAAACTAAGCAACCCATCAAGCTTATCCATCTTGTCCAGACTACACTTTTTATTTATATTGTCATTTCTGCTTTTTCCCTGCAATTACAACATTTTCTCATTAGAATGTATAGAATAGACTAGATTTTAGTATTATATACATTTTTCATGACATTTACATGCCATTTACTTCAGTTCACCCAAATGCTCCGCCTCTTACTTGCCCCCCTCGTCAAATTTTAGTAGCAACTGTGGCCGAGGAGTCAAAATATTTGCCCCTGCCTGGTCTAGACTATACTAACCTTTATGCTAACCCCTCATCCTGACTTGTTCCAGACCCGGATTACCTTATGGATCTTCATCTTGATTAGCCAAATTGCTGTCATTGACAAGGTTTAGATACTGTAGATGAATATTTACCTCTAGAAGACGTCTTGTTTACTTGCACATAAGGATACAATTAGAAAACAAAAAGAAAATAAAGTGCTAGCACTTCTAGACTGTACAATATGTCATTGACTGCAGGAATTCTGGTCATGTGAAATATTCTACATACTAAAGTTTTAAATCTACAGTATTGTCAACAGAATCATCTGGATCACTCCTGACTAAACACACAGATATCCGCCATCAGTGATAGTCGTATCTGACTAACCCAGCAGAGGGGGTGATAAACTGTCACCTCCACGGTGATTTGTCATGTAGAAGTGATTGGTCTAGTGCTGTCCCATCTCCTGCCGGAGTCAGACGTCACATGTCGTCAGTGATTGACAGATTCCAGCTCTGTGAGTTGGCTGCAGGGGAACCTGCAGGGAAAGATAAAGACATCTATCTGCGTACAGTTTCAAATGGCTGGTCGGGGTCACGTGAAGGTCTCCTTCCACCCTGATGGTATCTGTGTCAGAGAAGTATTGGTATCAGAGTAGAAGGCCTGGATTCACTCCTACCGTCCCCTGCTGACCCTTAAACTCTGCCTGACCCCTTGCATCAGGTATGGCTATTGATCAGTTGACGGTCATCTAATCAATAAACAGCATCTGTGAGGCGATTGGTGCGAAAAAACATGTCGGCTCATTCCATTTGGCACCGATGAGAAATGATAAAGTAATAACTGCTTCTATATTAAGTTTCTCATTTATTTCTGTATCGATTCACTCAAAGTCACAGTGGATTCATTTGTTACTTAAACACATGGCAGTTGGAAGAAGCTCTCGGAGATTAGTTCACACACCAGCAAAACATGTAGAAAAACAGAAAGTTAACAAACGTGTCAATGTTGGGTTATAAAAGTAACACAAAAGATTCCCTAAAAATGCATAGTTTGTATTACTGTTAATGGTTATATGCTCCAAATTGTTGAAATGCACAACAAATGAATACACATTATAAAGAATAACACAACACTTTAGGTGCGTGACCAAAACCACTCCAACAACGACGGTAACGACCCATCAATACCCACCCAATGACTGGTATCCCACTTCACAGGTATCCCCAGCTCCACCCAACAGGGGGGACTTGAAACACCCCTCCCTCCTCACCCACAGGATAGAACTTCTGTTACTCCACACTGACAGTTAGAACTGAAGAAGCCTCTGGGATGAGAGGTGGAACGTTTTCCAGAAAAACTGAATGTCCAGTTGCCTAACTAAACTCTTCAACTACAACACTGAACCAATTTATATAGCCCACATTTACAAATCAGATTTGTCACATAGGTCTTTACAGGGTTGGTAACATCTTCTGTTCTTAGACCCTCAGCCCGGGTAAGGAAAAACTACAGAGGGAAACAAAAACCCTTTTAACAGGGAAAAGAAAACCGGTAGAAACCTTAGGGAGAACCACAAGAGAGGGATCCACTCCCTGGATGGACAGACTGTGCAATGGATGTTAGCAGAGCATAAAAATACAATAAAAATGTATCTTGTTGTTATCTAAAAGGCCATCCATTTGTTACCCTCAAACAAAAAAGGTGTAATAAAAAACTGGTCCAAAAAGGTTTAAAATTGTCCTGTTCCTGTGCTTTTTGATCAAATGTTACTCTTACAGTGATATTCTAATGGCTGCAACCATGATGGTCAGTAGAGTGGTCACTATTGTATGTTCAATATCTTTTTATTAGTACATTGTTTGGTGAGACTGCATCACAAACTAGTAGCTCGTCTGAGAGACTGAGCCCTGTGTTTCACAGAGGTTGGTGATCCCTGATCTAGAAACTGTTCCAATAGTTTGTCCCCAACCAGATCCCATTGGTATAGAATGCTCTCTCTTCTTCTTCTCCTTTCGTCTTATCCCATTTTTCAGGGGTTGCCACAGCGAGTCAACAATTTCCATCTCCCCCTGTCCTCCGCATCCTCAACTCCAACTCCAACCACCTCCATGTCCTCCCTCACCGCATCCATCTTAATCAATCTCCCTCCTCTTCTTCTTCAACAGTAGTCCAATTTCCAACAGTACCCTGTAGGTTAACAGCAGTGTTGGCGGTTGTTGTTAACCCGGGCCCCAACCGATACGGTATGCAAATCTTTTTGTTGTCTCGTATCTTAGATTTGTCAAAATGTTTTTACGCCGGACACCCTTCCTGACGCAACCCTCACCATTTATCCGTGCTTGGGACTGGCACTAAAAACACTGGCTTGTGCTCCCTAGTGGCTGGGTTGTATAGAATGCTATCACTGCTGATGGAAAATCTTGAAATCAACTCTGAAAGAGTTCAAAAGTCCTTGATTTGATCCTGGAGTTAGAGCTCTCTGTCCCTTGAACTGTCATTACTTTTTTCACTGGACAAAATGCCTGCCAGTAGAGAAGAAACCTTCTTAATTTGCCTTGTGGGGCTGCACCTGATCAAACCTGATACACAGGACGAGTGCAGACGTGTCCGACACCCTGTGTCTGTTTGCAGACTTAAGAGCCTCTTTCCTTTATCTTCACAAATCTCTTAATTTATTTAGCTTCCTTCCAAAGCAAGAGGTGAAGCCAACACGACAGGGGGCAGGAGAGGAGAGGAGAGGGGGGTGGGAGGAAAGGGTGAGTTCAGAAACACTTCACCTTAAATAGCTTGTTGTTAAGTCCTCTCAACATATGTAGTCTGGACTTCAGATCTGTGTCAGCGTTTGTTTTATTTCTTTAAGCCTCTTGTAATGGAATTAGCTCAGCATTAGTGAGTTGACTCTTACAGTTGGGCGTTCGCTCACAACGCAAACCCACACAGAGGCATCTGAGGTCAGATGACTGAACATTCGACCCACTGGAACAGAAGGGTTACCAGATCAACATGTGCTTAGACTTGAACGGATTTTAATTATAGTGTGCGTGTGTGGCATGTGTTGGCATGTTTTAATTGCTGTTTGTGTTTTAGTGAGGGGTGGGGTGGGGGGGTCACCTTAGGCCAATGTGCCTACTTCCCAGAACTGACTCACCCTCTCTGTTAGCCCCAGGTGAGTAGGAAAACCCAACAAGAATCCTGTCGTAGGTTCAACGATGGGACGTCCAAACACTTTTTATTGGAAGTTGGATTTATAAAAATAAGTTAAAATTCCAGCCCCTCCTGTTCTAATGAAGGCTGTAATTACTCTGACTCTGGATACTTACAGTATGTAGTACCTGAGTACACATGTAATAGTTGCACAACAAATAATATATACGATGGATAAAATCCCAGCAGACAAGTATTTTCATCCATTTATTCATCTTATCCGTGCCAGGTGAACGCTCCACCGCTGCCACCCAAATCACACTGCACTTTACTTTGAGCCTTTCTGTAATAAGCCCACTGAAGGTTGTGTGGGACAGGACCATGCCATCCTCAGAGCACCTGAGTGGCAAACCTGGTAGCTGGTGGATTTGAACCTGAAGCATTGTGGATGAGGACCGCTTCCTTAGCTTCACACTAGCAGTTAAGGGTAGCTACCTCTCCTAGTTTTTTGAGTTACTTTTCACAAATACTACCTAATATTATCAACAATGAAGCTGCAGTAAATGCATTCCTGTTTGTATTTTAAGGATAATGATGATGTTGTCAGTGTGTGGAGACAATACACTGCTCACGGCACCAGACAATACACTGCTCACGGCACCAGACAATACACTGCTCACGGCACCTCAGCGGTAACTTGGCAGTAGGGGGGACCTTGTGGTCCCAAGTACATTTCCTTAACCACTAGGCCACCAACTGCCCCTTGTTTGTTTTTGCAGGTAACAAATAGATAACAAACCACAAATATGCCATAAATGGTCCGTTGGTAACCTGGTGGTTAAGGAAGCAGAAGCGGTTCAAATCCCCCTACTGAGGTCCACTGAGCATGGCACCGTCCCCACTCACTGCTCCCCGGGCGCTCAAAGTTGCCCACTGTTCACTTTGGTGATGGGTTAAATGCAGAGGTGACATTTTGTTGTGTGCTGTGGTGTGAATCACAAAAAAATAAATGTAATCTTTAATCTTAAATAGATAAGAGCTATCTGTTGTCTCCAGGCCAGAGGCTTCTTTATATCTTTAGATAAACGACAGACTGAAGAGAAGAAAAATGGAAATAGAGTTTAAAAAATTACACAAATAACAGGACATTTAAAGAAGAGGCGGACAGAAAGTGCCTGGACTGTTGACTCTCTTTCTGTCTCTTGTCTGTATGTGTTTGTGTGTGTAGTGTATTGATGGAGGGGGGTGCACTCCTCGCTTGTTATCTCAATCATCAGGCGGAATAATGGGGCAACAAAAAGCCTAACTGTGCCCACACCTACCAGCCTCTCTGCCCGCCTGCCAGTCCGGGCTGCATTGGGCTAATTGACTCTAAGCTCCGGCAGACCCCACCCAGACCCCACCCCACATTTTCCTCTCTTCAGCGAGACCCCCTGAGGGCAAACACCGCAGGGACATTAAACACTCATACACATTTTTAACCATTATCTTAAACGGTTCAGAATGTTCTTTTCTGCCTCTGCGTAAAGGCTTTGGACAGCAGATAAACACTAGTGGTAATCCGTGGAACTGTTTCCTAACGAGGCTGCTAAATAATGTCGGCTCATGAGGTTGAAATCAGTACTGCAAGGTACCTCAGAGGACACGCTCGAGATCTGGTCCAGAAGTGTCCTTTGTCCTCTAGGGATTGGTCTCTCAGTCGGCATCGTCCCCCAGATGAACCTGGTTTTAAACACTCAACCCTGGTCGTCACATGGGCATCGTGCCAAACCTATTGTTGCTGTCTTATCTCCTTAGTTGAATTATAGCCATATCTTAAAGCACAGTTACATATGAAATAACGCAGTGTGTCAATCCCAGCTGGGTGGGATTCTAGTAATTATATAATTCGGAACTTATTATTGAGATCTTACTGTTCATTTTATTAATTAGGGAATGAAAAATGGAAAAGTGCAAGAATCCGAGAAACCTTACAAAGGGCGTACCCGGTTTATGATGTCAGTGATTGCCATTACAAATATTGCACAGTAAATAGTTGGTGAACAATAATGTCATGGCGCAGTGCTCTACGTTGTAGACTAAATTTGCTCGTTGTTTTCCATATATTGGATTTTGATACATTTGTTTTTGTCATTTTGGCTAAAACCTTCTGTATTTAACATGTGGTTAGTTTTGAATGTTTTTTTTGTCTGGCTGTTGTTACCTTTGCTCCTCCATTTCACCACTAGAGGTCGCTAAATTCAACAAAGGAAAGCAAATTGGTTGTCATTGTGATGCACACCACTGAACACAATGAAATTTGCCCTCTGTATTGAACCCATCACCATAGTGAACAGTGGGCAGCATTGAGTGCCCATGGAGCAGTGAGTGGGGACAGTGCCATGCTCAGTGGACCTCAGTGGCAACCAGACAACTGTTGGAGTGGAACCGGAGACCCAAGTCTGTTTCCTTAACAGACTTGGCCTAGTGGTTAAAGGAAGTGGACTTGAATCTGGAGGGTCTTGGACCACTGAGATGCCCTGAGCATGGTATCGTCCTTACTCACTGCTCCCCGGGTGCTCATTGGCTGCCCACTGCTCACTTTGATGATGGGTTAAATGATCACAATGTCACAATGACAAAAAAATAAATTTCTTTCTTCGGGGCAGTTCTTTCTTCTTCTTTTCCTTTCGGCTTATCCCATTTTTCAGGGGTTGCCACAGCGAGTCAATAATTTCCATCTCACCCTGTCCTGCGCATCCTCAACTCCAACTCCAACCAACTTCGGGGAAGTTCTTTCTTCTTTCTTAACCACAATGTACATCAAAAAACGGCACATTTCCCATGGAGGAGGCACTGCTGGGATTCGAACCCAGGATCTCCTGTTTACAAGACAGGCGCTTTGACCAACTGAGCCACAGCGCCAGGTGTATGTGGGCCATCTTTATCTCTGCAGCTCAGCCTCTTTTTTTTTAGAACTTTGTTAATCCCTCTGGAAATTATGCCTCAGCATTTAACCCTTCACCAGTAGTGAGCAGTGGGCAGCCTAAGGAGCAGTGGGTGGGGACGACACCATGCTCGGGGCACCTCAACGGTAACTTGGTGGTAGGGGGATTCAAACCAGGGGCCTAGCAGACCCAAGTCCGTTTTTTCCCTAACCACTAGGCCACCAATGGCCCCTTTTGTATTTCAGAGAGTTTTTTTGGTTAAGTCCTGTTGCCAACAGGCTTTTTTAGGTTTCTCTACCTGGAGTTATGTCCAATTTGTTCCCATTCATCCATTGGCGTCCAACTAGTGGGTGAAGTGACTTTTATGAGAAAAAGTCTCGGCGTGAAGACGTACATGAATGCTCATTTACATCCATTGACTTTCCAACCCCCGTGGTTTTAATTCCACCAACAGACCTTAAAAAAGCCGTGGTCTGAGGCTCCATTATGGCTCTGTATGTTGGAATGAAAGTGTGTAATTACTTTAATACTGCTGCACTTTTGACTGCAGGAAGCTACTTCCTAAGGTGAGAGTCTTAGTCACACAGGGAGCAGATTTACAGTATCTGGCCAGAGGTGGACATGCTTCCCTAACACTTCCCCTTCTCCTCCTCGTTCTCCTCCCCTCCTCTCACAGACACCCAGGTTTCTGGGCTAATTTTAGGACTGAAGATCGCACTCTTTGACATGTCCCGGGGTTGATTTTCACCTCGACCACTGACACAGCTGTCCATCCTCGTGACGTCCAGAGGTGAGATGTTCTGCTTAATAAAAAGTGTGAATGCAAAGGGGGGTGGGAGGTGTAAAGACAGAAAAGACCTGAATCACATACACACACACACACACACAAGCAACAACTACAATGGTAGGCACTGTTAACATACATCTGTCCAATTTGTACACGCAGCAGCCGAGCGTTGCGTTTATTTGTTTCAATTAATCCGTAACGGCGCTGCACGTTCTGCAGCCTCCAGATCCACAGAAGAAAGGATTCTGCTGCGAATCCATTCATCTGACAAACTTCTCCTCGGCAATTCCGAGGTAAAAGACAATAACAATTTACATGACAGAGCGAGAGAAAAAGGTGGGAGGGAAAGGAAAAGATGCAAACTCCCCGCCAATCAAAGTTGCTTTTGTGTACACCAGTGTAGAAACAAGAAACCTGACTTTGGAATCAGAAAGATTAAAACAAAAGCTCCCTTGTTGAGCGTCTGTAATCGCTCCAAATCTGCGGCTGCTGATTATATGTAGGAAACAACTGCAATTACATTATGGGCTCGCCCGGGGAAAAGACAGAGACGGAGAGCGAGAGAGGGGGAAAAGGAAGCCCAGAGAGATGATTAATATTCTTATTTTTATTCACACACTCACATCATCTCACTGGTTCCAACATCAGCCAGTTGTGAAACACGGCCACCAGCAACAAATGAAAGAAAACACAAAACCGTGCTTTGTTTTCCCCAGATGAAGAAAAAACAACCCACAGTCTTGATTCTCCTTTTCTCTCCTCTCACATTTGATGAGGGTTCAACGACGGTGTTGTAATTTAAATGTGAAAATTCCCACTTCTCTGAAGGAGAATGATGCCACGTCCCCCCAGTGAGTCTGGGGAGAGAATCCTCGTCTCCCTCGCGCCGTCCTATCTCCTCATTTATTTCAAGAGTGTGTTCGTGATTAAAGAAAAAAAAAATCCCTCCTAAATTACTGTATCACACAAAACAGCATAATTAAATTAATATTGGATGTAATAATTACTTTGTGGATTCTCATTTTTCATACACACAGCTGCTTTGTTGCCCAAACCATTAGCATTTGTCTGAGGCAATTAACAAAGGGACTAATGAGATTTTTGGGCGTATATGAGAGTGCGCACACGAGCGTGACTTCTATGAGTGTGTACGTGTGTGTTAGACAGAGAGTGACAGCATGGTGTGAGTTAGCAGGCGCTCACTCCCCACGTACAAATATATATAACGCCGCTGCGGCTCCGTGACACATTAAAAGGGTTTTGTCACCGCGGGTTTTTTACGAGTGTCTCAGGACAAAGTAATTTAGCTTCAATGAGGAGATGAACTTTAAGGAAAAAGGTGGAAAACTTCCTACTTTTTAATGACTGTAGGTTGAAGAATCTCCGCGCTGCCAGGAAAGGTACATTACTCTCAATCTTCGCAGTAATGCATTCCTCCACTGGTGAAAAATAGCTACATTTGTCTAATGTATGTCAAGGATCTGACTTAATCCTGAAGGATGACCCTGTTCACCAATTTCATTCACATTCACATACTCACCAAGGACATGAGTCACTTTCTCTTAACTTTAATCACTGCAACAGTTCCATATGATGGTGGTTACAGAGCGTTAGAGGAGTTTCATTTGATTTCACAACTACACTAGAACTAATGATGCTGGTCAGTCAGTTATGGTGATAAACTCTGTTTAGAGCTGAAGAATAAGTTGTTTGAATGGGCGGATGCAAATGTCCCCAGTTGCCTAGTGGTAAAGACACTGGACTTGGGTCTGGATGGTTTTGGGTTTGAGTCCACCAGCTGCCAAGTTATCACTGAGATCCACTGAGCATGAGCATGACACCGTTCAAAACTGTTCAGTTTGCTGATGGGTTAAATACACAGGGAATATTTAGTTGTGTAGATTTGACTCTGTTTATAGGAATGTTGGAAAAAATGTGAGACGTTGCGCTCTGAGAAACATGGATTGTCAGACAACATAAAACCAAGGACCTCCTTGGAATACTATGTTGGCATTGGCTTCAGCTCCAAAGGCTCTGTGTGTTTAGGGTTAGTGGTGGTCTAGTGGTCAAGGAACCAGAATGGGGTCCAGGCTTAAATCCACCAACTGCCAAGTTACCACTGAGGTCCACTGAGCATGGCACTGTCCCCACTCACTGGGGACACACGGCGCTCAAAGCTGAACACTGTTCACTTTGGTGATGGGTTAAATACAGAGGTCACATTTTGTTATGTGCAATAGTGTGAATCACAATGTCACAATGACCAGGAGTTTACATTCAATTTCTACACCTGGTACCTCACCTGGTACTACATTAATGTGGAACAGTGTTGATACTGTACCAGGTCTACAGGAACTTGTTCTCCTTTTCCCTAGAGTTCAATTTCCATTCACTTTCTGAAGTGCAGAATGAAAGTCCTGACTGGTCATCACTAGCTCTGGTCTCAATGTACTCAACCATCTGCCCGGTCTTATTTGTATTTAAACATGTTTGCTGTAACATAACGTAACATCAAGACAGTTAAGGGTCAATGTCTTTTAAATGCTGTTACTGAGGTGGAGAATTAGGGTAATTATGAAAAGTAGCAGAAACTGGCGCCTAGATGACGGACACAAGATGTGTCCGGACCCAAGTCCATGTCAAGGTGCAGGAGCAGAACATTCCACAGTTAGAGGTCATGTGATACGACTGTATAAGAAGAACACGCCTGTATCAGTGTTTGGGAGTTATTGGTGAGACTGCAGATGAGATTGGTGTTGGACCTGCCATGGTCAGAAACCTGAGGATACAATAAAATCCCTCAAGACGGAAATGTGTCCTGGTTGGCTTATTTGAAGACAATGAGTTCTGCTACATTATCAGAAGTGTCCAAAAATGTGATTCTTCTGTCATTAAACTCCTGCACAAGGTCCAATCCCAGGTAGGGTGCTTGGTTCCTTCCCGTGGGCTCACCGCCTGCAGGAAGGTTCATGAGGACCTGCTACAGTGCAGTGGGATTTGGGTGGTAATCGTGGAGACTGCTGCCTCCACAACCACCACAGAAGATGCATGGATAGATGTCCTTTTAAAGTCTTTGAGGCCTGGTCAAAAACCCCAGGAACTTTCTCTAACCTCAGGTTGAAACCAGTACTAATCTGTCCTGTCCTGGCTGTGGCTGATTCAGGATCTGCTCTACCACCTTCTGTCTCCTTCCTTAGAAATCACTGTTCCTTTTATCATGACTATAGTGCCAGGAGTGTCAGGTGTCTGTGTTTGTGTCTGTGAGTGACAGGTGAAAGTCTCTCAGCTTCAAACAGAACAACAGCATCCTTCCAGCTCACTCACTCAGTCTCCGTCCACCACAGACAGCCTTCTGTGCCAGCTATGTCACGGCGGATGGAAATGTCCCCTCGTTATCTGCCTGTGTAATTGCTGTCTTGTTTGGTTAGAAGATTAAAGGCCTGAAAGTCTTTGTGTGGTCTTGCAGACTGAACAAACACGCCGCCTCAGGAAGAACCCCCTCCCCCACCCAGGGTGTCCAAAAACCACAACCGTCTGGGTGACGATAGTGAACCAGATGGACAGGCGCAGGTGATAACCCTGGCTGTGGGGTGACAGTGTTGACCCCTTGGTTACAGTGAGAGGTAACGCTGAGTTCTGACCAACTTGTGTTGTGTATAAAAAGTCTGCACCAGTCTTAGAGCCTGAGACAGTTCCACCAACAGAGAGCAGAGTGGGACAGTATCACCGTTTTCTCATTCAATTCAGAATCGAATACCGAAGTTGTTAATACGGGATTTGTTCCAATATTAAATAATCCGTTTTCAATTCACTTTGCATTCACATTCAGTATAATTTGGTATTCGCGCCACATTCAATGCTTTGCATTTACACACAATAAGGGAGCGAATGCGCATTAGTCCAACTATGGTCCAGTTTCAATTTGATCACATGGTTATATAACGAGATCTCGTTAATATGCGGTTTTATTCAACATGGATTCTGTCAACAAACGCATGTGCAAAAGAAATGGAGCAGGTTAAAGAAAGACCAAGGCGACGTATG
Source organism: Paraplagusia blochii (assembly GCA_016785265.1). NCBI lineage: Eukaryota > Metazoa > Chordata > Actinopteri > Pleuronectiformes > Cynoglossidae > Paraplagusia > Paraplagusia blochii. Next base: position 27,637 of record JAFBJS010001287.1, on the reverse strand, counting down.
AAAGCGATGAGAAGGAGACACAAAGAACGAATGAAGAAGATAAGGAGATAGCATGACAGGACGCTGGCGACTTGTTTACACAGGCCATTCTCTGATGCCCTGTCACTGTCTCTTATACACATCTAGATGTGTATAAGAGACAGTTGTAACCCTGTTCCTAATGTAGCAAACTGTTTTGGGGGAAGGTAATTTTGTCCGGTCTGAGTTGCCGTACGGCCCTGCGAGTTGTTATTGTTGTTGGTTCTGTTCGAAGTTGGTGTGGGAGAAAAAAGAAAAATAAAGACGTGGTGGCGACCGAATCCACTCTCTAATCTCCTGCCTCAGTCATTGTGTTTTCAATAACACGCACAGAATAGAAGAACCCAAGACGCTCCGCTACACTAATAATGCAGCCACATCTAGCGGTTGACAAGGCGATGAGCCGCTCCCGTAGCATTTTACAAGCTTGTTAAACTAATACAAGTGTTGTTGTGTTCACACACACGCAGGGAGCGACAACCGTTATACTTTTTATTGCTTTACACCCGTATTAGTTAATTTGGTATCAAAACCCCCGACTAGAGGTGGATTAGTTAATGTGCATTAGTTGAGGAGCAAATGCGCGTTAGTTTGTAATGTGAACGCAAACGGGGAGCGAAACTGGTTTTGCGTCGCAGCGAATACTGAATTAAGTGCCAGTGTGAAAACGGTATATATGATTGATGGTCTCCATTCGTAAACAACATGACAATTTTTACACCACAGCTCAACATTTATCTCACTTCAGTTATTACCAGGTGTTAGCCAAGGACATAAAGCAGGGATTATATCTATTCACTTTACATACATCGTTTTCAAGTCTGCTACCGATGGCATAACGTCAAGAATCTGCTGATCAATCCGACTACTTCAATCTTCTCTGCTGTTTTGCCTTTGAAAAAATGACTTAATCACTGTTTACAGCAGGGGTGCCCAATAGGTTGATCGGGATCTACCAGTAGATCTCCAAATGAGTGTTGGTAGATCCTGAGCAATAACATAAAAAATAATAGTATTTAAAACTAGAGATGTAATTCTACTTCAAGATGTTAAACACTGGGATACAGTGAGAACAATACAGGCATTGAGTCACACAGAATGACATATACATACATCCAGCCAGGTCATTTGAAAAGTAGCTCACAAGACACAAAGTGTGGACACCCTTGGTTTCCAGTGTGTTATTAGGTTGGACATCTGGGCTTTGATATCATAGCAGAAGTTGTTTCTTGGTCTTCGATCCTGAAATTTCACCCACCATTGATCCAATACCGATCCTTATTGGACAACTGATGGTCATTACCACCATCAGTTGTACAATTATTAGGAAATATAGTCAAGACATTGATGAAGTTAGAAATTCTGTTTGAAAATATTTTTCTTACCTTCAAACCTTCTTATTGTCAAAGAATCCTCCAGGGGCAGCACTTACAGTCATGTGAGCTTTGCTTTGCTTTGCTTTACTGACATGACTGCACAAGGGTTTTCCAACCATCCATTATTGTTCTGACGCTATCGGCAAACACATCATACCATTAGAACACTGGAGTGATAGTTGCTGGAAATGGACCTCTATACACTATGTAGATATTGCACCATAAACCTGACATTTCCAGCTACAACAGTGATTTACTACATTAGCAATGGATAGAGTGGATTTGTTATTAGTTGAATAGGAAAAACAATGGTTTTCTTTCTACAATATAGTGACTCCAAACAATAGTCTAATTAAAACAAATCTTGGACTTTATTTCTAATTAACTATGACTTTCCCTGACCAATCACAACAAATGTCCCTAGATAAAAGTGTGTGTACCGTAAATATACTCGGTGTCTATATGTGGTGGATTGGAGTCGCTTAAAGTTATATGTTGTTTGTGTATCTCAGTAATATAGGTGAATATAGATCTGGGTATAATGTACATCTGCCAAAGGATTCAATGAAAATGAATCAATATTTTCATCTTATTAATTCCAGATTGTCCTTCTACTTTCAGCGTGTCCTCTTTTCTGGGGTTGCTACAGTGAATCCATCTCCCCCTGTCCTCTGTATCTTCTACTCTGACTCCAACTACCTCCATGTCCTCCCTCTCTGCATCCATCAATCTCCTCTTCGTCTCCTACCTGGTAGCTCCACCCCAGCATAGTAAATTATTTCCACATTTCTGTAATTCTACTGTATATCGAAGCAAAGTATTAACATTGTTCCAAAGCCCTGAGGATATTTTCAACTCTGTTTATTAATTATTATGTGGTGTTTTATGAGTGAAAAAAACTGTGTAAAACCTAAACTTCTTAGATAGCAATTGAATACTTTGAATTTGTCAGATCTCCAAAGTTCTCCAAAGGCCACTGTGTCTGTAGTTTACTCTGCATCCTTCCTGCTTGTTGAAGTCTGGTTTGTTCTTTTGTGTGCTGTCACTAGTCAGAAGTGACAGACTATATTTTAGTCGCCTGCACTTTTCCTCCCTGTCTCTGAGGGTGGTATTCCATCAACACTACTGCCTCAGCCCCGTACAATACTACTCTCTGCTCCAGTACTATTAAGGCAAATTTCCATCCCAAGCCTGCCAATCTCCTTTAGCCTCCGCGCTTTTATTTCTCCCCCTCCTTTTCTCGCTTTTTCCTTTTCGCTGTCCTTCCTTCCGTGAAAAGCGAAAGGGAACGGCGGTCTCCTCTTGTCACGGCGCTTCCAATCAGTGGGGGGAAAAAAGCTCAGGGATCATGTTTGATACTGTCAGATGGCCTGGAAAATTAAAAACCCAATTAAAGTGGCAGTCCAGAGGTCAGCTCTTCTGCATATCAAAAGCTCTCCTCTGGCTATTCGGCACAAATTATATCCATTAACAGCACACTTTGCTTAGGCTGCAACAGCACCACTCTCAGGGAGTATAATAAGTGCTTTCCAATCGCTCCGTTCCATTTCAAATGTAAACCTCTCAGCTGGAGGAGAGGGGAAAAAATGAACAAATACTTTAGCAAATGATTTTTGTTGTTATTCTTGCTGGAGCCGAAGCACAAGATTTAGTTTTTGCATCAAGAGAAAGAAAACATTTTTATTTTTGTCGCCTTCTAAACTATTCCCTCCACGTCCTCAGACATCATGAGGGAATTTCACCTACACTGTATCACCACTGGCTTTTTCAGAAACGCCTCCCTTTCCTCTATCTCTCCCTTTCTTCGTCTTTGTGTCCCCTGTTTTACCCACGTTTCATTAATTCCCGTACAGTGAGGACAGAAAGGGACAGAGAGAAATGGCCGACGGAGCTTAATGGCATGCGTCTCGGGCCAAAAGACTATTAATATTCAGCTTAATGTTTCTGATAACAGGGCTGTGGGCCATGAAGAGCCGGCTGGCCCAGACAGCCTTATTAAGCAGCTGGAGTGGAAGGATGCAGGAATAAACACACGCACACATGTTGAAGGAGACAGTTGTCTTCAGGACTTCAGACAGAGTCAGGATCTTCCCACTAAATGGCTCTCCCAGTCCGCCCTCTCTTTATCTGCGTGTCAGCGGCAGCCCTCACAGCCCTCAGTGCTCAGTGGCAGTAGCCTCGTGTTAAAGACTTGTCATAGGTTGGTCACTTTATTGGATGTTTACGTTCCTACAAATGAACATCGCCGTGACATTTGTCTCTTTCCTTTGTTTAAACCTCGTCCTTCCCTTCCCTGTTTTTTTTCTCCCCTTTTTCTGTTCTTCACTTTCTCTTTCTCCAACCAGACAAGTTTTCCACATCAGGGTCTTTTAGCTCCATCTCATTTACATTTAATGACATGATAATACACATTAGCAGACTATTTCAAATAATTACAGCCTTTCAATCGCTCTTTACCCTCACCTCTCTCTCTGCTTCCCCCTCCAATGTTCTTTCACATCCCACCATTTCTGTTCTTTTCTTCTTTTTTTTTTTCTATCCCCCTTCCTGGTTCTTCTAAACTTTCATATTTCCAAGAAGAATATTAAACGCTTTCTCCTCAGAAACAACGTATAATAATATGCCACGAGGAAAAAAAAGAAAGACAAAGCAATTTTCAAAGTGCTGCAGTGTGTGTGGTAGGCTGGTGTGAACAGGACATTTAGTTCTTTTGTACTCACAGGATTTGACAGATACCCCAGAACTGAGTATTGATATCTACTGTATATACCACTCATATACTCACACACATATTCAAATATACAGACAAGTGCATTCATGTATATACAGATATATAAACATCCAATATTATTTGTTGTTGCACCTCAGTTTCCTGTTGCCTTCATGGTTCGTTTATTTAGTTTAATCAATGAAGTCAGCAGTTTAACACTGGCCACCAAGACTTACTGTATGATTTGTTTGTTGTGATCTGAGCAAGAATACAAAAAAGAATTAGATGATCCTCAGGACTACAGTAGACTGTATACACGGAGAAATCTTTCCGTTTATATACTGCATTTTCAAACGTGATACTAGTCTCCAGGACTTAAGGTATTATTAATATTATAGGTATTCTACTTACATTTCATCAATTCATCTTCATCCTCGCCATTACCCGCCATACGGTTGTTGGAGCAGCAGTCTCCACAACTGCCACCCAAATCACACTGTGAGTCTTGTGGGTGGTGAGTCCACCAGAAGTTATGTGGGTCGGGATGGTGCTATGATCAGAGCACCTCAGTGGCAACCTAGCAGCTGGTGGATTAGAACCTGCAGCCTTGAAGTCCTTAACCACCACAGCTGCTTCTACTGATATTAAACTGAAAGTAAAAAAAATAGAAGAATTAATGTTTGTTGCATTTTAACATTTCTATTTCCTCAGGTCAACCTTCTATTCCTTTGCCCATCTTGTGAAATGTATTATAATCATGACTATTGGTATTTAGTTAAATATGGCCTCTTCTTTTACCTACTGACAGGCATTGGTCTCCAACCTGGGGTGTGGGGGAACCTGGTAACCTCCATGGTTGACCATGGAGGTTACCAGGCGCCCATGGGCTGTGTTCCAAAAAAAATAAACTTTTTAGTGAAAAAGTAATTTTTAGTGATATTTGGTGGTCTTTCCTCTGAACAGGAACCTTCAAACTCCAATTAGCCAGGGTCAACACCAACATAATTATATTAATTTAACTTAGTACTGATGTTCAATATAGTAATTGTAGCCCAGGGTTTAAGGTTTAAGTAGATTTGGTTCCGCAAGGCTTCAGGTTCTAATCTACCAGCTGCCAGGTTGCCACTGAGCACCGTCCTGACCCACATTGCTGGACTCACCATCCACAGGAAGGCTGACGGTATGGTGCAGTGTGATTTGGGTGGCAATTCATGGAGACTTTCCACCCTGAGACCAGGCAACAAATAAGCATATGAAGATGAATGAATTAAGTAATATAGTAAACCTATTGAAAATTTGTGTATTTGTTTACTCCAGGCATGGGCAAACTAAGGCCCGGGGGCCAGATGTGGCCCATTAAGCTTTTTTGATGCGGCCCACCTTGTCCAAATTAGATAATTAATTTCCATTAATATACTTCTGGCTTTTCCCTGGATGTCTATATTTCCCAAAGAAATTATTTCATATAGGTTTTTAGAAATGTAAGATTTTGGGTTTTATACATGACTTTTAAATGCCATTTATAGTAGTTCAGACAAACTCTCAATCTTTCTGCTCAAAACTCTGCCCCTGTGTCCATTTTAGGACCAATTGTGCCCTGTGAGTCAAAAGGTTTGCCCATGTCTTTTACATTTATTCTATGTGCACTATCTAACATAATTGTGCAAAAAGGCAAAAGATTTAGAAATTAATTTATAAAAGAAAAAAACCTAAATTGTAAAATCAAATTATCAGTGATTTACATGGTCTGTGAGCCAGGAGTTTGACACCAATCAAAATATTGTTTTCTTTCACATTATTTCATACAATTTTCTGCAGCTTTAAAAAGAAAAAAACCCTTTTCATATTTGTGTATCTCAGACCAGTCTAACTCAGCCTCATGTGTTTCACCTGTACAACTGACCTTGGTAATCACTGATCCGATCACACACCAGGTGCAACGTGAACCAAATACAACATTGCAGCCGTGCTATTTTCAGTGCGAGGCCGTTGTCTTTTTTTTTTTTTTTTCATTCATCTAGTGCATTCTCTTTTAAATGAAAATGCATTTGTGCGTCTGTGAGCACCCATGGGTGTGATGGTCTTAAAATGTTGGTTAATAAAATGAATAAATGTGCATTGGGATGAGGGGATGTAAAGAAAATGGACGTTTCTATTGCATCTTTATTTTCGTCTGCCTCTATGATATTGTATGAGAGAATTAGCCATCTGGAAGAGTAGGCAGGGCTCCCCCGGTGGTGTCTGTGTTAATCCATTCCTTGCAGTTGCACTGTACTGGTCAAACAAATTAAATTACCACATCAGTATGTAAGTAATTTTATGTAAATTATGGTGTTAATGTTCTGCGTCGGAGCTGTTGATGATGGGCTGGTGGGTTTCCTCCTCTGGTGGCTCTGCTCGTCTGCAGGACCCCGCAATCACCGGCGGGAAATGAACACGTACATTTGCCAAGAACAGTCTCCAGTCTGCCCCTCATTTCTTTTACTCTACTGTCTGTACATGCTAGAGGATCTAATATAGTGTAATTAGCTGCGGGCTGGAGCGGCAGTGTGTGCGACTGTGTAGGAAAGGCAGAGAGGATGGAGAAGATGCGGAGATGTAAACTGTACACGTACGATTAAATAAAAGAGAGATTCTTTTTTGGCCGAGAGAATCAATCATGTAAATGATGGCAGCAGCACAAAGGCCATTATATCACAGATGCTGTTTGGCATTGAATCAAATCTCTGAGGAGCAATAGAAGATATTTAGTTTTATTTTACACTGGGAAATACTGAAGAAATACTAAAGTGAAATAAACAAATGCTACAGGACGTGTTCAATGTAGCCTCAAATATATAAAACTGAGGAAAAGTACATAGAACACAGCTGGAACATTAAGATTAGTAAATAATTGACCAGACAAATATTGAAATACATAAAAACAATAAAAAATAAGGTTTAAACGATAAAATGTTATATTTTAATAACCTAAATTCATCAGTAAATGTCGCTCAGTGTGATAAAAAGTAATTATTTTCATCAATTTATGGATTAATGTTAATGTTATCCTAGACCAGACTTACACTTATAACATAACTAAGTATATGAGTAGGTAAATAAGTATATAATAATATACTTATTTACATATATATATATACACACTTATTTACATATATACGTATATATACAGGGAAATGATTAGTCCACTCTGCTGTTTTCTTCAATTCCTTGTTCATCTTAATGCCTTGTTCCACTAAAGGTTTATCAAGCAGATATTGATATATCAGATATACAGTCATGGAAATAATGATTAGACCACTCTGCTGTTTTCTTCAATTCCTTGTTCATCTTAATGCCTTGTTCCACTAAAGGTTTATCACCTGGTGGAAGCAATGAACACAAAACCATGCAATGACTAAAAGCACTGTATTTGTCAGTACAATGTTATTGCTAGTGATGTAGGAACAGAAGTGATTTTTGTCACTGTCAATAAAACCATGCAAAAATCAGCTCTGAAATTAAACTGAATTATGAGCCTTTTTTGTTGTTATTATATTTGTCCAGATTAATGTAGATTAAGTGGAAGCAGACTTTTAAATGGACAAGAAATTGTCCAGAAGTGTGGTCTAATATTTTTTCCTATGACTGTATATATATATATATATATATATATATATATATAAATAAGTATAATTTTTCTAAACTGTTATAGTTTGAAGACATATTTAAAATTTATAGCTGAAATGTATCTGTATGTTTCCATGTAAACAATATGACAAACCACCAACATGCTGCGTCTCCTCCACCTGTGCTCCTCCCTCCCATCCTCCTCCATGTTTCCGTCTCCTCCTGGCTGCTCCTGCCACAGAGGAGTCAGGGATTTACGCTGGATTTTTGTTTCAACCATCTATGGAATTAAGAAGTGTATCCTTGCATTTCATTAAATCCTGCCTAATGAGATGACTGTCTCTCCCCAAAGAGCAGATGATGAAGTACCCTATGCCACGGAGCATAAATTAGTATGGTGAGGTTAAATGCTGGAACTGACTCGTGTTTCACCACAGGACCCTATGCAGCAGTTAAAATCAACTCCTAGAAATACGGTACTGACGGTAACAGACTGCGTTCTCGCTGCCTCTGCTCTCCATTCCGATCCTGGGGACGTCTGCCGTATCGTTTGTGTATCAAAAAAAAATGTAAATTTTGTGCAACATGTTTTAATATATTTAGAAAAAAACAAAGTATTAGAAACTGCTTTTAATCAGACACAAAGAGCTGGGCTCTTCACTTGAATCCAGACTTTTCTGGAAAGGTCTGCTCATATTTCTCATTGTTGCGTTCCCTCAGCTGCTGAGTGGTGATAATGTTTGATATCTGAGCCAAAATTACATTAGTGTAATGAGGTGCCCCACATGGCTCATGCACTCTGAACGAGGCATTTCCGATGTGTTAATGCAATTTCCAGAGACAGGAAAATGAACCAAATGTTCTTTCCTGAACCACAGCTACACACACACACACACACACACACACACAAGAGGGGATTCTAACACACTGGGAGAGACGTAGCAATCATTGAAAACTCAAGAGATGCCTGATTTGATCGTCACTTCTAATTGGAAGATAATTTTCATAAAGCCTTTCAGATTAGTGACAGCTTCACTCCTCCATCCCTGTCTGTCCCTACGACTCCTTCACTCCATTTTTTCCCCTCCTTTAAAAGTTGCCCCCGGCAGGAGTGGGAGATGGCTGTTTGGAGGGGATGCTGGGAGTTTGCTGATTTTCCAGGTATTTTAAGTTTTTTTCTTTTTTTTTTTTTTTTTTGCGTCCGCATGGCTCTAATGGACTTATTCTCAAGCAGTTCTTGTCTCCCTAATTAGTGGTCCCCCCTTGAGCCGTAACAAGGGCACTGACGAGGCAAGGCTTTTTCCCAATGATAATGTGAATGGATACCTGCAGGGGGAGATTTCTGCACTGTTCCTCATCCTGTCAGCCACTCTGGGTAACACCAGGGCTTAATGAACCTGAAAACAAGACACTGTGTGCGGTAAGGGGACCCTGTCTGTGTGTGTGTGTGTGTGTGTGTGTGTGTGTGTGTGTGTGTGTGTGTGTGTCCGGGAGACAGTGAGTGTGTGTGGGAGTCTGTTACAGTGCAGCCATTGCTGACTATGGAGTATTTTAAATACATAGTTTATCTGCTGAAAGAGCATCAGTTCCAGTGCGATCCATCATGATGAAATCACTAACAAGTCCCATTCCCTTCAGAACGGCTGGACACAGGTAAAAGTCAGACGCTAAAGGTCAGGACCATCACCAGATGATGGTCAACTGGTAAAATACAAGGTGAAAGCAAAACAAAAAGGCTAAAAAAATGTTATTTAATTGCACCTAATAACCCATGAGTGTTTTGTTTGCAATTTGGTTTTCGTTCAAAAGAGAAAGTTATGAAGAAACACACAAATACCAGCAGCCAGGGACGGCTGGTGCGGATAAACATGGAGGAGACCCACAGGTGGAGGTTTGCAAAACATGTAATGTTGAAATTTCAGGAATGGGTGCATCTGCAAAGAAGTTCAAGCATATCCTCATTGCTATGCTGAATATTAAAGATTAAATTTATTTTTGTCATTGTGTTTTACACCACTGCACACAATGGGCAGCTCGGGGAGTTGTGTAGGGCAGGGGCGTAGCCAGAACCCATAAAATAGGTGGGCCCTGAAAAAAAATCAGCGGGGCCCAACCCCAGAGTATTACAGCCTTAGTTTGATAATGAACATCATCCCTCGTTATGACATGGTCAGCCCTCTCATTGGATGGGGCACCCGGGCCTGTGGTGTAGGGACGATACCATGCTCAGGTATCGTCAAACAACATTCTCTCATGTTTGAGAAAGAAATGTTTGAGCAACTAAAGAGATTGTGGTTTGGTTCACAGTCATAGCTATAAATGAAGTGGTGGCCTAGGTGTTCAGGAACCGGTCCAAAGGGGTCCAGGTTCAAATCCACCAGGTGCCAGGTTACCACTAAGATTCTGTGAGAAGAACTCAAGTTGCCCACTGTTCATGTTGGTGATGGGTTCATAGCAGAGGCCACATTTTGTGCAGTGCTGTGTTGAACAGAGACAAGGAGTTTGCTTTAGATGTTTAATTTTTGTTTTTGTTTGATCTTTTTATTTCAGAAAATAACATTTTCATGAGAGCATTGCTTCTTTGTAGAATTGTGACTGAGCTTTTTTTTTAACCTTGTGTTGTTCTATTGAAACAGAAGACTCACTGTTTTGCTCGTCCTTTAATCGGAGCTCACCTCAGTGAGTGACCACTCCATTATTTGTTATTACATCACATGTCCTTCGTTAAGCAGAGCAACCTGGGATTTGGTGACTATGGGGTATCAAACCAAAAACCTTCTTGTGGCAGGTCAGTGTCCATTACTTTGTCTGCACTTACTGTATTTGCTACAATGTCTTACAATACAAACAGATAAAAGTGGGCTCTTATGATATAGATCACGGGTCTCAAACTTGCGGCCGGTGAAATTATATCTTGATATCTTGATGTAAAAGTTGAATTTATAATAATATTTTTATAGATTTGTTCTCCACATTTAAGACCTTGACCCACAGTCACAGTCTGATTCAGTTTTGTATGACACAGAATCTACGGGAAACATTTTTTTTAATGAAACTTTTTTATATAGTGTGGAAACAAGAAAAAATTGATTTCCTAGTTTCAGAAAGACAGGAAAGGAAGGCGCTGGTTCCAGCGACTTCACTCATTCAATGAAAACCCCAAGGAATATCAAACAATAGATTTAAAACTTATATAAAACAAGTAACTTCTTGTCCTCAAGTTGTTATTTAGAACAACGTCTAGAAGTAGATGTGTCCCAAAAAAACAACAACATGTATTTACTGGACTCTATTCAGAAAAGTGAAGGTTCAAGTACAGAACTCAATGACACTTCTTGTTACTTCCAGTCATGTGCTCGTGTAAACGGTTTCACAAAAGACAAAACAGTTTTTTGCAACATTACCAGTCAAACCACATACAGGTTTTTTTTTTTTCTCTTCCCGCTGCTGCTGCTTCACGGGAGCTGCTGAACATGTAAAGTGATACGTGTGTGTGTCCTGACTGAGAGATGGTTTGACGGATAAGTTGACACCGTGGAGATGCATATCTGGGATGCATGCAATGTCACAAATGTCACTCGTGATCGATCGAACGCCGCACTGTCAGAGTGAGAGGTCATTGCTCTCCATATACAGTGGGGCACGGGTGGGAGCGGTGGAGTGGAAGGGGTGGGGGGGACACGGGACAGAACGCCTGGTCAGCACATGGTCACATTTTGGACGCAGCATGTTTCCATCCCCTCCCGAGTGGGTAATGAGCTGTTGTCGGTGGGGCGCACGTGAATCTGTGTGACATCCGCCTCAGTCAGGGCAGAGACTCAGACTCCGCCCGGCTCCAGCCTGGACACCAGGCCTGGAAGTAGCTGCTGCAGCTGGCTGACATTGAATGATGTGTTTGTTTATTACGGCGGATAGGTGTCATGTCAGGCATGCATTTAGTCCTTGCAAAGTAAACTGTGCATTTTTTTTCCTCGTCAGCTTATAGTGCGGCAGAGCAAAGTGGGGAACTACTTAGCTAACCTGGACGGAAGAAAGGATGGACAAGGTTAAGACGAAGGTTGAGATGTGTGTGAGTGAGGTGGGAAAAAAAAGGACAAAGAAACAGAAAAGTAGGAAAGACTAGGGGATGGGAGTGGAGGAAGGGAGTCGCAGATGTAGCGGGGCCTTGGGGCGATACAAGTCATTACGGTGTAAACTGCTCCAGTGGCGATGCAGTAAGGAGAGCGGAGGGGTCAATGGTTTGGTCTGTGTCAAGCAATACACGCATGCAGACAGGAGCCGCTCCCAGAGAACATCTGGATATGTGCCACCTGCCTGGAGGAAGTCATCCAGTTTACACGCAGTACAGGAGAGAAGGATGGGGGAGGCGGGAGGTGTCGTCCCTTCCTGGATGTGCAACCTTCATGCTAGCCTGCACCGCTGGGAGAGGCCGCAGGATGAAGTGGAGAGTGAAGAGCGTGCAAACCCAATGACACACTTTGCACGGATTAAGTGTTAGAGTAAACATGGATGTCGTGAGTCGGGACAGGAAACGGGGAGAAACGCTCACCTCTGTCTCCTTGGTGAAGACCCCTCTCATGTCACCACAGTGCTGGACACACTGTGTTCTCACTAACCAGGGTTGTTCTCTACTCAGAAGCAATAAACTGAGGCCCTACATTTAAAAACCAAACCAAACCAAAGATTTTTACAAACTTTACGAGAATTTACAATAAAAAAAAAAAGTGTTACTTTTGTGTCTGATATCAATATGCCAACCTAGAGTGTCTGCTGGCATAGATAATACTCCACTCATTCTTTCATCAACTCTTAATGTATGATTAGTAAATGTATATGTTCTGTGAAGGTTTATCCAACACCAATGGGTCCATATTGTTTTTAATACAGTCGGACAATCTTGGAAGCATAGACCCTAAAGTCACAGTTTTATGAAGTAAAGTGTATCTTTGCCGAAACTGGCAGAATATATTCAATATGTATCTATTACAAGTAATTTTAAGTATTTATACTGCTGTGTTTTGTATGGAAAACTGTTATATCTGCAGTGAAATAATCTCAAACTTTTGTAGAGTCTATAATCTAGATGAGTTCCCAAACTAAATAGCAAATAACTGACCATTCTTCATTGTTTTCCTTCTTTTTATTAATTCTACCTTTCGGCTTGTCCATTTTTCAGGGATTCTCACAATAAACTCCTTTTCGATTTTACCCTGGTCTCATTATCTTCTACTCTGACTCCAACTAACTCCATGTCCACCCTCACTGCATCCATCAATCTCCTCTTTGTCTCCTACCTGGTAGCTCCATCTCTAGGATCATTCTTCTACCACTGTGTCCGCTTT
>JAFBJS010001287.1:0-14537 GCA_016785265.1 Paraplagusia blochii | reverse complement strand
CTCAATCTGTCTTCTCTAGCTTTTTCTCCAAACCTTCCTGTCTGTGTTGTCCCTCTAATCACCTCATTCCTGATCCTGTCCATCTCTTGTCTCTCCTAAAGAGAATCTCAGCATCTTGAACTCCTCCACATCCAGCTCTGCCTCCTGTCTTCTACCCATTCCTAATGTCATTAATGAAGATATATTATTTTTGACCAAGTGATATCTAAACGAAAAATTATGCCAGTTTAAAATAACAAAAAACAGAAGAAGTTACCATGAACTCCTTTGAATTGTTATGAGATGACTTCACCTCAAAAAAACTTGACAAATGATGATCTATTCTAGAATCTAACTCCACAGCATCCTCACTAGAATATGAGGCACAGCCACACAGTGAATCAGACCTGGGATCAGTTTATGGTGTTGAAAAGCTGAGTGCAGTTTCCTTCCCATCAGACACTTTCACTGCTTGAAGTAGAGTCTGCTGTGATACTTTCCCCGTCTTGGCTCATAAAATAAATCCACACAGGTGACGTGAACCTGAGCTGAGGGGCTGGTCCTGACGTTCCGTTCCACCTGTCCTTTTTCTTGTCTAGAACTTGCAACCAAACTCTGTTTCTGTTAAGACCTATGTTAACCAGAAATCAATCTCATCCTCTGGGCTCATTCTGCATGAATAATTGGTTGCCTGCACACAGATATAGTTTGTCCAGTTGACTGGCCTGCCTGCAGTCCAGATATCATCTTAATGACATAACCGGGATAAATTAAACTAAGCAATTTACAATAGACAATGTGACAACATTCAGACCAACTCTTATGGAAGTGGGTGATACCATCTCAATTGGGTTAAAGGATTTCGTCCTGTCTTTTATGACTTCCTCAGCACACGGAGAGAGTCATTCACAAAGAAAGATAAAGCCACACAACTCTGCACCGAGTACTATACCATCTGGTCGCGGCCCAAGCTAGCATGCCACAAAACAATTGCATTCATTAGCTTAATTTATCATGGCGGTAAGCTCAATTTACTTTTGCCTGTGCGAGCGTGGCTCATTAAGATTCAGTCTGCCGTTTCCTCGGGCCGTCTTCGTCTCATTCACACAGAGTTCACGCATTTCGGACCAGATAGGAAGCACTGCAGGGTTATCTGGCTCGACCCGACGTGTTTAAATAAAGGCAGAATAAAAAAAAAAAAAAGGGTCGGAGTAAGGGATTATGGTGGAGGGAGACGGAGAAGAGTGTCAGCGCGGGAGTGAATTGAGGGAGAATGTCGTTGGGGAGAAAAGAAAGGCTCTGCACTGCCAGTTGACGGAGGAGGATGTCGTGAGGCTGCGGTGAAAGAGCAAAGGAGAAAGAGCAAGGGGAAGGGAGGCACGTGACTAAATGTATTCTGATAACTGAACAGCAGATGTCTCGCATGGAGCTCCTTTGTTGCCTGAACAGCAGGACCCTGCACTTCAGTGGGCTCACTTCACACCGCATTCATTTGCCTGTCAGCTGCCAATTTAGGAGAGAGGGAGTGAAAGAGGGGAGAGAGACAGAGAAGGGAGGCAGTCTCCGTCCCTCCCCTCCCTGGGCATGTCTTGCAGAGAGCCTGCCATCCCGCTCCATCTTCCCCCGGTGGCCTGTACAATTAGTGATCTGCATAACCACCCACACCTCCACACACACACACACCGGGAAGTGAGGTGTGTGTGTGTGTGTGTGTGTGTGTGTGAGGTGGGGGGGCTGCCTTTGTCTTTTGGCTGCTGCACAATCAGTGGCTCTGGACATGGCTGGGAGCCAGAGGCTCTGGCACAAAACTGCGTGTTCTTGATGGATGACGAATGCTCCTGCAGTCTTGTTTCCACGCGCACTGATTTGTCCAGGGGTCAGCGATGAACATCCCTCTTGTTGGAAAAACAACCTCCCAAACTGTAGACAGAGAGATGTTTCTTCCTCCCAGGTAGCTTTGATCAATAGAAGCCCGCTCTCATTAAGGCCCTGGAGCCCACAGTTCATTAACGCTGGACTGAAAACAAATTCACATCCCTCTGCTAAGTGATGCGGGCCGAGGCTCTGATGAAGTCGGGTAACTGCAGTCGCAACTTCACAGATCACCTGGTTCTCCTGACCTCCATCCATACCAAGTTATTTCTCACCACACATGCTTCGTGAGAGATGAGGGGGAGAGAAGTCCTGTAGAGTTGGTATCTGATTGAGGGGTGTGTCCAGGGTGGAGATCATTTGGCAGCTTTCACACCATCATTGTTGTGATTCTTCTTCAACCCTGTAGTTCTGATAACAGCATACTGACCTGTCTTTTTATTTTGGCTGCATCCCTTAGGGGGCGCCACATCAGATCACCTCTTTTCGACCTCAGCCAATTTCTTGCCTCTTCTACACCAACCTTTTTGTGTTTTAACAGTCCATTTAAGCCAAACTAGCTGGATTTATACAACTTATATTATATTCAGATTGTTGTGTGGATAAATCAACACCTGTTGCTTGAACTAGTATTGATTACCAATTAGAAACTTTCAGGCTGGGCAGCAGAGATGGCCTAGTGGTTAAGGAACCAGACTTAAGCTCCGGAAGGCTTCAGGTTCTAATCCACCAGCTGCCAGGTTGCCACTGAGGTGATGTGAGCAGAGCACTGTCCAGACACACATAACTTACAGTGGACTCACCACCAACAGGTGCAGTGTGATTTGGGGCGCAGTCATGGAGAATGCTGCCCTTGTGTAGATGAATGAATGAATGACTAAATGGTAATGGTAAAATTCATCCAAGCAAAGGATGAAAGTTAAGTTATTAACTTTCATCCTTTGCTTGGATGAATTTTACCAGCAAGCATTAGTAGAAACACAGATGAAACTTTCATGTTAACTTAAATAAATGACCTGTAAAAGTCATGCTTAAGGGCTAAAGTGCTGGAATCCTTTTAGCATTTTCTGCGCCACCTAAAGGGAAACCAGATGCATTGCAGGGAAGTTCTTCTTCTTTTCCTGTCGGCTTGTCCCTTTTCTCAGGGGTTGCCACAGCGAGTCAACTATTTCCATCTCCCCCTGTCCTCTGTATCCTCAACTCTGACTCCAACTACCTCAATGTCCTCCCTCCCTGCATCCATCAATCTCCTCTTTGTCTCCTACCTGGTAGCTCCGTCTCTAGGTTCTTCTACCAATGTATCCACTGTCCCTCCTCTGAACAGGTTGAAACCATCTCAATCTGTCTTCTCTAGCTTTTTCTCCAAACCTTCCTGTCTGCGTTGTTCTAATCACCTCATTCCTGATCCTGTCCATCCTTGTCTCTCCTAAAGAGAACTCCTGTCTTCTGCTTATCCCTAGCGTCTCTAATCCATACATCATAACTGGTCTCACAGCTGTCCTGTAAATCTCTCCCTTCATAGCATGGAAGAATAATGAAAAATGAAATCATTCATTCATTCATCTTTATTTGCTTGTCCATTGCTCGGTAGCAGTGGCAGCCGTTGCCACCCGTGGGTGATGAGCCTACAAGAAGTTATGTGGGTTGGAATGGTGCTATGGTCAGAGCAACGCATTGGCAACCTGGCAACTGGTGGATTCAAACTTGAAGCCTTGCGGAACCCAAGTTGCTCCATTGACCACTAGGCCACAGCTTCCAACAAATACATCCCAGTTGCATAATTTCAGTGTAATCTGGTGGTCTGGATTAGCGATGGGCAGCATCCAACCCCCCATGCCTGGTCTAGCTCTTCATCCCCAAGTTTTTGCACAATTGTGAAAAACCACAGTTCACCTGCTGCTTGAGAACCATGTTTTCACACAATCAAATTAAAAACTAGTAGGTGATTTGATCCATTAACATCCAACCTAATCTGACTGATATACTGATATATAAAACAAAAATGGCTGAGACGTCAAAATAAATATCACGTGGAATTTTACATGTGCGCAGTTATTTTTTTTACTTCACTTCAGTGCAGATTATTATTATTATTGTTTCACATTTCAGTAAGTGTGAAAGATCAATTCTATTGAATATTATTGTGTTTGACTTGAATGTCCTCTTCTAGTAAACCTCTTGGGACAACTTTTTAATGGGTCTGTGGGATTTCTTTTATCTGATAAAATAATATATTTATCTTTTTTAGTGTATTCAGACTGCTGCCTTGGACAGTGTCACACAGGTATAAATTGAACTGTATTATGGGTAAAAGAAAATCTTTGATCCTTTGATTCCGTTAGGTACTGATGGTTTTGTTTGTTTGTTTGTTTGTTTGTTTTTTTCATCCAAAACAAACGTCTTACCACACCAGTTTCCCTTTTTAGTTTACTTCCTTTGAAAAGCTTGATATCCTGTTTGCATTTTCCAACTATGACCTGATAACGGGATGGTGTTTGTTTCAGGTTTGTTTTGTACCACATCAAAGTTCAGATCATCCTTTATACTTGGCCAAACAAAAGGTTAGAAAACAAATTGTGATGTTGTCTGTTTAAAGCGCAGCAAACAGCTGTGGTGTGAAATTGTCCTTATTATCTTAATTCCAAAGTCCACCGAGCTATCGCGGCTTTATTTCACTGAACTGAACCCTTTACCATGATTTGCACGGTGCATCATCAGCGGGATAAAGCATGTATTCAGGGTCGACATCTTGCTCATATAAATTGTCCTCACTTGTTACAGTACAAAAGGCACGAGGAGCAGATTCCCTCTCAACACATCTCCCATTGTCACGTCCTGGAACGAGTGTTAGCCGCACTTCCTGTAGAGGGGGAGGGCCAGAGCGGGAAAGGGTGGGCATAATAAAAACTTTTTGATTATGGAAAGAGAATGTTCTATTTCATCCTGATTTGGGAAGCAGGAGAGAAAAAAAAAAAAGGAAAAAGTCGGGCGAGCTGAGGATTAATCTTAAGGCCGCGGTTTTACTGCCTTTCCGCACTCCTGTCATGGAGCTAAAGAAGCGCGAGTGAATAATGGGGTGTCCATCAGCCGTGGGCTCAGGACCAGATTGGGATAATACAAAGCAGGGTGACAATTGATGATTCATAATGTACAGTTTTAGCCCGGCGATAGGGCCAGCTATTGTGCAGCCATGTTGGCTTTAGTATAACACCATTTCCATGAAGCATTCCAGCCCTGACAGCAGCCTTTGGAAGTGTTCTTCTGCTGAGGAACGGGAGAAGCACCAGTTTATAAATATGGATTTAGGAAGAATCGTATCTCCTGTAATTCAGATACATGAAAAATTTCGCTTTCAAGTCGCTGAAAGAAAAACCTACTCATTCAAGCCGCGCGGACAGAGTGCGATATTGAAGAATCCTGTGAAAGGAAGGGAGTGAGGAAGGAAAAACAGCAGCTTCCTCACAGTTACGTTCCCTTTCAACACTCCCTTCACCTCTGGTGTTGCGGCGGCAGCGTCTTTACGCCAATCTGAGAACAATCCCTCCTAACAAAGTTGTCTGGCTCTCCAGCCATGTGAGCAGCACCTGTCGTGTTAGGAGCGCAGGCTGAGGAGCTGCTCGGGATCCATGGAGGGGACGCTATCCATCAGTGGTTCAATTTGATATTTAATTTAGACTTTTATGAGCCTTAGAGGATGGGCCATGTCATTTTTCACTCCCAGGCTCCCTCTCTCTCCACGGGATGGAGGATAAATTTCCTCCATCCGTGCAGCAGTCCGACCAAGGCTGCCCCAGATTTATAACTGTATATGCTGCTGGTGATGACAGTAACTGGCCCTACACATGAGACATAGTACACACACATCTCTGGTCCCGAATCCTAAAAGAGAGAAAATTACATTCACTGTGGATTTTTAGAAGCTGCTGTAAAAGTTGACATGGGACATTATTGCCTTGGCATTATTAGATGTTGGTGAATGATGTTTTAGGAGAACAATATTCTCATTTAAAAGCCAGAGAAGAAAATCAATTAATTTAGCATTAATCAACAGAGTTAGTGATATTATGCATACATGTTTTTTATTTCTGTGATTTATGGATGTAATAAAATGGACAATATTCCAAGAGGGTAATTTTAAGGAGCAGCGGCGAGTTTTATAAACTAATTCTCTCCCCTAATGGTCTGTTTTAACATAATTTATAGTTTCATTCATTACTCCTTTTGTATTAGTAATTATTTCTAAAATACCAAAGAGCCATCTTTTCTTTCCTGCTTCTTCTCAGGCCCTGATTTATCTCCTCCCGGCTCTGTCCTGATGCCATCTTCCCAAGGTGTGACATTTGAAAATATTTATAGCTCTGGCACATTAAAGGCCTTTTCTTTGAAGGTGACCGAGCACTCTTCCACACCAGTGTAATTAATAGAACCTCAGCTTGTTCTGCTCCTGGTATTTATCCACCGGATTCTGTGGAAACACCACTGAAAACAGCGTGGCGTTGGCTCAGGCCGCCTCGACTCATAAACAGTCATCTATTTTATTTTATGCCCACGTCGGCATCCCATGATGCATTGTGGCGGCGACGGTGAGGAGCATTCCTCATCAAAAGCTCCAAAAGTTTAATATTTTATTGATTAAAATCTCAACCTTCTGTCCAAAGTGGCAATTAAAATTCAATTAAACTGACTGAAAGCATCATATTAAATTTCATCTCTTTATGAGCTCCCAGATAATGCTGGAGGACAAGGCTGGAATATAATCACAGCCTTTGTAGATGATATTACGCTGTATGTTCACTATAAAAGTGACACTTTTAGGAATACTTTCAATATTTCTTCACCATAACCTTCTAATGAACACATTTTATGGCCATTAAATCAACTATTATTGGGCATTGTAATAAAAATGAGATGGCTGATTTTTTTTTTTTTCACCATGTACTCCACATTACAAGACATTGAGTCTTGTTTTTTTTTTCTTTTCATTTACTGTGTTTATACAAAAAAAAAAAATCTAGACCGATGCTGCTGGTGAACAGAAAATATAATTTACAGCATTCCTAATTTTGTTGTAATAAAAGTGCTGGGACTATGATTAGAAAAGTGCTTTGTTGTAAGTCTGTCTTTAGGGTGATGCTCCACTTTTAGATCACTGCACAGCCAGCGTTTAAGTGAGAAAAATGTCTAATATAAGCTGCTTTAATTATACCTTCATACAGGACAATCTGGAGCCCTGGGTATCACACTGCAGCTCCGTGCAATTTTTCTGAACTTCTTCTTCAGAGGAGAAACTTCATTAGTCCCACCTGGAGTCCACGGGAGTTTGTGGCGTCTCGGTGAGCTACCTACTTGCAATGTTTCCTTCTTTTTTTCCCCATCATTTTACACGTAGCCATGTTTTTTTTGGTTTTGACCTCATTCTTCTGGCATCAAGTAACAATAATCCCAGATTAGACCGACCTCAATGAAAGAGTTGTTGAGAAACTGGCAGTAAATGCAGATGCTGTTCAACTTTTGTCTGAGTTCTGTTCCAATACGGCAAGATAAAATCTTTAGAACTTATGTCATTTACATAGGATGCTCCTCCCCCTGAATGCTCTTTGCTGTGGGACCCAGGACTCAAGGCTTTTACCTTGGACATTATGCTTTGTCCCAGAGTCAGTGTCTGTCATTGGTGTCCAGAGTTAGCCTCCGGGACAAGTTTGAATTTCAGTCACGGCTTTGGCTTCCAGTGGGCCCACCACCTACAGGAAGGTTCATGGTACAGTGAGACCATGTCACATGGTTGAGTGATAATGAAGTGCATAAGAAGTAAATCAATACATACAATACAAAATTCAACTCAAAGGAACGTATTTAAGGTGATCGTTTGTGGAGTGGATAATCCACAAATGTAGACAAAACCGGCCAACTTGTTTCTTTGCGATATTTGAAATGTTCAAATATTTTTTCTTAAAAAAATGTGAGACATTGAGCTCTAAGAACCATGGATTGTCAGCGTGGTCCTTAAGACCAAGGACCTCCTGTTGGCATTGCTGTGTTCGCATTGGCTTCAGCCCCGAAGGCTCTGGGTGTTAAACTCACTAGTCGTCAGGGTGAGTCGGTGGTCTAGTGGTCAAGGAACCAGAATGTGGTCCAGAAGGTTCTAGGCTTAAATCCACCAACTGTCAAGTTAGTCCTGAGGTCCACTGAGTATGGCACCGTCCCCACTCACTGCTCGAAGCTGCCCACTGTTCACTTTGGTGATGGGTCGTGTACAGTTTCCTGGATCACAGTAATATTAATAATAATAATAATAATTCTCCACAACTGCCACCCAAATCACATTGCACCATATTGTGAGCCCCCTTGTTGGTGGTGAGCCCACAAGAAGTTATGTGGGTTGCACCTCAGAGGCAACATGGCAACTGGTGGATTCAAACCGGGGACCTTGCGGACCCAAGTCTGCTTCCTTAACCACTGCCACATATAATAATAATTAGAACTATATTAATCCCTAGGGAGTATCCTTTGGGAAATTATGCCTCTTTATTTAACCCATCAGTGTAGTGAGCAGGGGGCTGCTAGTTGGGCCAGTACCTGGGGAGCAGTGTGTGGGGGACCATGCTCAGGGCACCTCAGCGGTAACTTGGCGGTAGGGGGATTCAAACCAGGGACCTTGTGGACCCAGGGACATTTCCTTAACCATTAGGCCACCAACTGCCGTACAATGTCACATGACTAGGAGTTTTCTTTCATTTCCTTGCAGCTTGATTAATATCAAGAAAATATTTCTTGATTTTTAACCTGAAAATATATTTTGACATATTCACAATTAAACAAAAACAAAACCAAAATTACTGACATGTGTTTGACCGGCAGCTAGTCAGTACAGTACTCAGACGTACCCGCCCACTCTTCTGTTTTAAAACAACCTAGTAGCAAGACCCTAAATCTCTAGTACATCTTGTTTTTCTATGTTTTTAACAAGAACATTTCCTCTCGTGTTCTTTTCTGTGCCTCTTGTTCTTCCATACTCATCAAAAGTTAAGGGTCAACGCTGAGCCGCTGAAAACTCACTCGTCCCACAGCGTCGGCTGCAGTAAGTAAGCTGTTTAGATCTACACAGAGGCAGTGTGTGGGAGACTGAGAGCAGTTGTTATTACTGAGTGCCTCTCTGTTTCCCCCAGAACTGTTTGCTCTGTGTGATTACTCTCTCCAGCTCCCACAGCATCCCGACCTCTGCCTGTGTGATAAAGATATTCATTTACCTGATATGAAAATCTTGTTCTTGCCAATCCCAAATGACTGCTGATAGAGAGGGAAAAAACCTAGGAGGTCATAGAGCTAGAGAGCAACAATATATGGCGGGAGTTGCAATAGAGGAGCATGAGGGACGAGGGGGGTTGGGGGTGTGGGTGGGGGGTGGGGGTACAGAGAGTGGCTGCACAGAGAGACATGAAAATTTAATATGGTCTGAGCCAATGTGACAACCTAAAGTTTGCATTATAACAAATCAGGCTTTGCAGCGACTGTAGGTGCAAATGTGGATTTAGTTTTTGTTTTATCGATTTCTGCAGAAAACATTACCCAGACATGCAAGTCATTAGAGGGAGTGGGTGTAAATTTCCCTTAGGTTTGAATGTGTTTGCTATTGATTCAGAGAAATTGTAGAATCAATGGTGGCTGTGCATAAGTGACTCCGTGTCTGTGTGTGTGTGTATGTGTGTGTATACACCACCGTCTCGGTGTCTCTGTAGGACACTGACATCATGTTGTCTTTTGAGATCTCAGATACAGATTAAATACCTGAAGCCCAAAGACTGTGAATGGTTAAAAACCAAAAGTTGATCGCAGATCTGGGCGTATTGCATGTACATATTTCATACGTGCTTGTCAAAAAACAAAAGCAAACCTTGAGGGAATAATTGAGAACAAAAGTTGAAAAGAACTGTCGAACTTATGGAGGAGCTCAAACGCGTCAAAAACTAGCAGAACAAACAAGACGTTATCAGAAAGTCATAAATACTCCAACTTTTCTGGATTCATTGCCAACTCCTCCATATCTCAGGTGCTTCAGAAAGACCATTGAGTGTTAAAAGTGCTGAGACATTAAAGACTGACACTGGTCGATGGGTCAGTTAGTATAGAATGGTACAGAAGGATTGATGACATAAATTATTTCTGTCTTACCTGCATCTGATAATTATTGGAATCTCTCAACCATATCGTAGCATGTAACTTGATGCATGTCAAGATACTTGCCTTGATCGAGCATCTTCATTCAATACCTTAGATTCGCTATTAAATTAGCAAATGTATCTGTGCACCATAAGAAAAAAACAGTGAGGAGACAGAAGAGTCTATGTCTCCAAGGAAGAAGAAAGCATTGTTATAAATAAGGAATTTAGGAAAATAAGGGAAATCCCTTATAAATGAGGGATTTTTTCATCAGGTTTTTCAAGTCTGCGCTGGACCAAGTCTGCGCTGCATTGAATCTGAACCTAGAACCCTCCGGACCCAATTTCAGTTCCTTGACCAATGGGCCACCACTCTCACCAGGTGTTCTGCATTGTTGCAAGGACAATGATAAAAAAATGTTGCATCCATAATGGTTTAACATTTCTAATTCGATTTAGTGAAAATCATTTATTGTTTTATGCTCCTGATAAAGGGTGAGGTGTTGCAGCGACCCATGGTGCTTCTACCTTGTAATTACAGGTTTGGTTTGATTAAGTCTGATGCAATGGCTTTGTACGTGTCAACTTAAGTCCTATCTGCAAAAAGGGGGCGCTGCAGGGACAGTGTGGTAACCACTGGCCTGATACATATCATCCTCACAGCTACTAATGAGATTCATATCATTTTAACTGCTGCTGAATGAGTAGCTTCTGCAGGCAGCGCTGGCATTAATCCACTAACTCTTCCACAGGGAGGAGAGTGGATGGAGATGGATATTATAGCAGGGGTGTTCATGATGGTGGCGATGAAGTGGATGCATCCACCCATCACCCAGCCCCACCCACCATCATCACGTCGCTGCCCCTTTCCCTGTACTTTTATTTAGTTTGAGTATATGGCTCACTCATCTCAGCTTTTATTGTCTTTATTCCAGTTGCCACCACTGCCCCGTCCCTCCTCCTCCTCACCCCGTCCTTCTGCCCCATAACGTGAGCGTCGTGCGCAGCACATCACATTGCGCAAGTTCTTGATTCTGTTGGCGGTAATTTAAAGCCTTTATGGAATTGCAATTTCAGGGCTCAGTGCTTGTTTTTCTAAAATGTACTCAAGGAATTAGCTCCTCCAGCCACAAATCAGTTGAATTTATGCACAGTTGTAATACACTTTATGGGCTCATGGTACATTGCTTCAAAAACAGCAGATGTGAAATTATGATAAATATAATGAGAGTTTTTTTTTTTTTTTGCTCATTCCTTCTCTCTCACTTTCTTCCGTGTGAGAGAGAAGGATGTGAAGCGTGTTTACTTACCAAGCCCCCCCAGCCCCCCACCCCCATACAATACATTTAATGTCTTGGTAAGGGCCGCCAACAAAACCTGATTAATGTCCTCATCTCTTTTATTAAAGATAACAGTGGCACTGCAGTCAGGAGATAGAGAACCAGCCATAAATCTCAGGCAAAATGAGCAGTCAAATAATCACTCATCAGAAATGAAATCTACATACATTATACCAGTCGCCGACTCTCTGCTGTGAATATAAACACAGGGCCGAGAGCAGTGGAGCCAGAACCATTTATCCAGCCATTCCTGGATTTTAAGGGGGAGGTAAAGGTGTCTGGCCAGGGTAGTGATGTCTAACAGGATCCTGTACGGCGTTCAGAAACAGGCCACCAGGAGAAGTTAGGGGGGAAGAAAATGCACATGTACCATCATTAGGGCCAATGGATGAGCCAATTAAAGCTGGCCCTGAAAAGGACTTAATGTGAATCCGTCCCTGCGATTAATCAAGGCTCGCATTAGACAGTGATGGGCGACCTTGTGCCTTTGTGACAAAATGATTCTTCATCCTGTGTTTGGGGGATTGGGATACTGAGGTCCCTAATGCGCCTCGGAGGCGCCCCGATGAAACCCTGTCATTTATTCTGTTCCTGTCCCTGACAGCTATCAACCTGTCTTCTGCCAGTGCAGGAACATTATCTGAAACTCCCAAGGCGGTGAGCGACAGGGATGGAGCATACGAGCCGCTGTAGTAGCAGACAGGCAGATATGTAAAGCAGCGATAATGCTGTCTTGTCCTTAGGTGGCGATATGTGTTAAAACACGGGTGCTCCTGTTATTTGTCTGGACACAACATGTAAATAAACACGTCTGGGGCAGAAACAAATACTGTGTGAATGATTGTTATTTATTTTCTGCAGATAATGGGAGCTATTCTAGCCAATCAGTGTGAGTTGGGCTGTTCAATGCATGATATTAATCCATACAAAAAGAGACTGAGAGCTTTAAAAGAAGAAATTTGTGTTTCTTCAATCCCTGTGAGTATATAAGGTTTGTGTTCCGCTAAACAGGCTCAGGTTTCACCAATGTAAGAAAACTATAGAGTAAACAGTAAAAGGAAGAAAAGTAGGTGGCTAGAAACTGTATATATATATGTTTATACATATGTATAAAGTATTATATATATAGTATATACGTATATATATATATATATATATACACACATATATGTACATATATATATACACACACAGTATATGTGTATATCAAAATGGATGGATGGATAGATGGATAGATAGATAGATAGATAGATAGATAGATAGATAGATAGATAGATAGATAGATAGATAGATAGATAGATAGATTTTTTTTGACATATTAAAAGAAGAAATTTGTGTTTCTTCAATCCCTGTGAGTATATAAGGTTTGTGTTCCGCTAAACAGGCTCAGGTTTCACCAATGTAAGAAAACTATAGAGTAAACAGTAAAAGGAAGAAAAGTAGGTGGCTAGAAACTGTATATGTATATGTTTATACATATGTATAAAGTATTATATATATAGTATATACGTGTATATATATATATATTTATACATATATATACACACACAGTATATGTGTATATCAAAATGGATGGATGGATGGATGGATGGATAGATGGATAGATAGATAGATAGATAGATAGATAGATAGATAGATAGATAGATAGATAGATAGATTTTTTTTGACATATATGGTTGGTGCTGAAATTTCTCAATGTAAAAAAAAACACCTCAGAACGCAGGTATAAATAGTTCTCTCTCACATCTTCAGTTTGCCCAGTTTGCTACAGACAATGATCCAATTAACGACGGTCAAAATGTTTTAATTAAATGTCATTGTGTAATTGTTTTACACTAAAGAACCAGGTATTGGCAAAATGATGTGGAGAGATTTCTTTTCTTTCTTTAAATCCTTTTTAACTCCAGTCACTCCTCTAACATACATGCATGAGGCCGTACACAAACACACAGTGATGCAGTTGCCACAAATAGAGCCACATGTCAGTTGACTCACATCAGAGGATGCTCCGTGTGACAGATGTCACCAGTTGTGATTAAAAACTGTGACAAAATTAGAAAAAAAAAACAAATGCACAAGGCACTTTGACTGTTCTTTGTTTTGGTGTCA
The DNA here is from genome assembly GCA_016785265.1 of Paraplagusia blochii. Taxonomy (NCBI): domain Eukaryota; kingdom Metazoa; phylum Chordata; class Actinopteri; order Pleuronectiformes; family Cynoglossidae; genus Paraplagusia; species Paraplagusia blochii. The sequence goes on along the minus strand of JAFBJS010001287.1, from coordinate 1,081 downwards.
ATCATATGGTAATAATCACAATAACAAGAAAAAGAAAAAAAAAAAAAACAAAACCAAAATAGAGCCACATGTCAGTTGACTCACATCAGAGGATGCTCCGTGTGACAGATGTCACCAGTTGTGATTAAAAACTGTGACAAAATTAGAAAAAAAAACAAATGCACAAGGCACTTTGACTGTTCTTTGTTTTGGTGTCAATCATATGGTAATAATCACAATAACAAGAAAAAGAAAAAAAAAAAAAAAAACAAGAACTCAGCATCCCCACCAGCAGCGTCCTCCCCCACTTTCGGCGTTCATTTGATTTCCACGACTGTGGCATCTGGCAAGGACCGGCTGACGAGGTGCCTTTCGCAGCATGAATTACAAGAAATGCATTTTCCATGCTTGATAAAAGTCACTCACAATTAGACAGAGTGTCAAAGCAGCACTTATGGTGCTGTGCAAAGAGGAGCCGCGACTCCGCTCAAAATATTGACAGGGATGTGTTTGCAGTGTCACTGGTCTCAGTGTGATAATCACCCACTTGGAAGGCGATACTGTGATGTTGCCTTATAGACGTAGCGTTTATAGTTATTCTTTACAGACGACAATACAATTCCACCGTACAAGGAGTCAGAGTAAATGGCCTTGTTTGCAACAATACATGTCTATATTCTGACCCTGGGACAGATTTGAAAACAAAATATATTTTTTGTGGGTCAGGACCATTTCAGGTCTAGTAGTGTTACTGTTTTGAGACGTGAACGTGATCTGTTTTAATCACCAAACTATTGACGCTATATTTATATTTGATCAATATAAATATGGCTTCAATAGTTTGGTGAATAAACACACACACACACACACATATATATATATACATGCATATAATATATATTTTATATATATATGCATATAAATATATATTTATATATAAATATATAACTATGTCTTTTACTATATCTAATATATATACTTACATATATGTATAAGTGTATATATTCAAGAACATGTATATATAAACATATACATATATACATATATATATATATATATATACACTGTATATACACTACTTAGCTAAGTATTGTTTGGTTCA
>JAFBJS010001285.1:20183-35293 GCA_016785265.1 Paraplagusia blochii | reverse complement strand
AAAAAAAAAAAAAAAATGTGTACTTACTCATACTACATACAAAATACACTTTTTGTTATATTGTTTTTGTTATTAAATTGTAACAATAACAATAAAAAAAAACAATCTGTATGTTTACTCATTTAATCCTAAACATTATTATCCAGAAAAAGAGCAAATATAAAAGCCTTGATTTTAATAACTCATGACATAGTATTTTACATGTTTAGAGGTAGAAAAAGGAAGTTTAAATATTTGCTATTTTGATGCAGAGAGGCAACACTTTAATCATACATTGTCAGAAAAAAAGTGTCGTTCAGTCCATATTTCCCGCAGCAGACGTGTTCAAACCCAGAGATTGAAGAAACTGTCAGACTCAATATCGTTACCTTCCTTATTGGACTGAGTTGACGTGACTTACGATCAAGTACACGCGGTCAAACCGTGTTGTATCGCAGGTCAGAAGGCCTGTTTAGACGAATATGTTGGGCACGGCCGGGCCACGCCGTCTGGAGTTCAACCTCTGATTTATCTCCTGCGACAGAGGAGCCCAGTGAGCACGCCAGTGGCTCTGCCATCATTAATCAGGTGAAACACAGCCATGCCCACAGGAAATTAATTAACATTGCATAGAAGATTTATTTCTACTGGATCATTTCCAGTGACCTAACGTCCTGCGGACCTACATTCAAAGATCAAGAAAGTCACCACGACACAGAAACAGTCAGTTTACCATCTGTCATCCAAACGTGAACGCCATCATAGATGTCTGGACATCTCGTCAAAATGTCTGTGGAAATATGAGCCGTTCGTCATTAACAATTAAGATTAATTTATATTTGTAGAGCAGAACCAAAACTGACAAAAAAATTACAAAATATCTGTTTTTTTTTTTGTTTTTTTTTTTCGCAAACGTCAATAGAAAAACAAAGACAAACGCGTGTCTTCAGATTCATCTCCGTGTGGTCACCATGATTTTTGTCTTTGTTCATTTTGTTCGGTCTATTGCCCAGGCAAACTACGGCCCGGGGGCCAGATGTGGCCCGTTTGGCATCATAACTAGGCCTGTCAAAATTATACGTTTAGCTTATGTTATCATTGTAGTTCTGCATGGCAGCAGTGGTGGCTTGGTTGCCACTGAGGTCCATAGCACTATCCCAACACACTACCTGCACAGGTAGGCTTACCGGAGAGGCGTCAAACTCTGGCTCGGGGGCCAAATGTGGCCCGCCTTGTAAATTTTTTTGGCCTGCGAGATGAAATCAAATGTGGACCTTAGATACTCTCAGAAATTGTTATATTAATAATGCATGCTTTTTTTGTTAGCACATACATTCTGTTCTGTAAAGAAATAATTATATTTAAAATACGACGACAAAAGAGACGACAAAAAATAACGAATAAGAAACAAACACCAATGATGCGTGGATTTTTTTTCCCATCACAATTTCTCAAAAAAAATGTTGATGCTAATGATCTTTGGCTGTTCCAGAGTCAGTTTCATATCCGAAGAATATGACAAAAAAAGCTTTGGAGTAATGTGGAATTGATAGATTGATGGACATTGATTTTCAACTTTATATCAATCGTTCAAATGGGCGAAAGTCTCCATCACTTCCACCCAAATCACACAGCTCCATACTGTGATCCTTCCTATAAGTGGTGAGCCCACTGGAAGTTATGTGGTTCTGGTCGGCGCTATTCTCAGAACAGCTCAGTGGCAACCTTTGTAGGCGGGCTACTCGCACCTGAAGTCTTGCAAAAATCTGGTCGTTCAACCTCGAGGCGACAGCTACCGCCGCCTCAACTGATCCATGTTTGAGGTATTTCCCTCCATTTTGAGTCGTCCTTCATAATTTCTGAATCCGTTTTCTGTTCTGGTGAAATAAAATAAAATGTTTCATGTAGTTTCCTGTGGTGGACTTGTCTCGTCTGCAGTACTTGGCTGTCTTAAGGCGGTTTCAACAATTGAGTTCTTGACCTTCAAAACCCAGTCTTATCTCAGTGGTGCAGCAGTACATTCATTTGAAGGCAGCGCCTCGAGATCCAAAAAAATGTTTCTATATTGCAGGGACCTCAAAATGTTCACTTTGTTTGCAGTTACACTCAGACACACTCAGTGTGAGATTATATATCTATTGAATCAAATCAAAGACCCTTTTTTTTTTAACACCTTTTCTAAATATTGAAGACGACTTTATTTTTCCTGGTCATAAAAGCAGTTCTTCTGGAGTCTAACCGATTTTTGAAATGCGTTTTCATTATCTTCCAATCAATTGATGTTTACCAGACTGGCAGATGTAGACAATACCCCGCCTTCTGTTGTGCGATTGTGTTGTTCTGTAAAAGAAACGGAAAATGTTGCTTCAGCACAAAAGGCTCAGCAGTAATTCGATTCTTCTTCAGTCTCTTCCCTCTCCGACGCACTGATGCTGCTTTGCTGCGAGTTTGACAAGTAAGTCATTAAAAAGACTGTGCTGTCGGTGACCATGTCCTCACAGTCCACAGGATGTGATTGTCCTCTTGCTGAAGGTTTAACGTCCTGATTAGACCACTTGATACTCTGTCCCTACAGGGTCCTAGCCAGGCAGATTATGGCGAATCATACGGCGTAGCTGTCAAGATCGTCAGCCTGAGCTCGGCTCATTAAGAACAGCGTAATCACGAACGGGTTGTTCTTGACGGTTTACGAAGACATCAGTGTCAGGGCCGTGTAGTTGACCAAAGACTCCTGGACGGAATCACCGTTTGACTCTGGGAACCATAAATCCCCAACAATCTGCTTGATCTTTGGAAGTACCGTTAGGAATAACTGGGATCTCTAGAAGTAGGTTACACTGAGATCAACTGAATAGCCATCAAGAGCAGACTAAGGTCCGGGGGCTGGATGCGGCCCGTTTGGACCGCCAAACTTGTCCACTGTTACTGTATTTTCACGACAAGGTGCACATAAACGTCTTAGATTTTCATCAAAATGTGCGGCGCGCCCTATGTGTGTTGTTGTTGTTAGGCGGACGTAGTAGAGGACACCATGAGAACGTTAAAGGGAGAAGTGTGGATGTTGTTTTGCTCGTGCTCTATTTTTAAATACGCATACTTGTATGCTTGTATGTGTGTGTGTTGTTGTAAGGCGGACGTAATAGAGGACACCATGAGAACCTTAAAGGGGGAAGTGCGGACATGGATTGTATATTAAACCCGCGCCCTATGATCAGGTGCACCTTATTTGACAAAACTGTATCTTAATCATTTATATTTTCGTTATCCTTCCCCGAATTTCTCAAAGAGGCATAAAGGATTTCGCCTCATTCGATACTTTACTCAACATGTATCTTAGTTCATTGAAATACTCAATCTTTCTGATTCTGACCTGGCCCCTGACTCAAACTTTAGTACCACCTGTGGCCCGGGAGTCTCATCTGTAGAGGTCTTGGGTTCTGATTCCACAAAACCTGAAAATAAATCTTCTTCTTCAACAATTTACATTTTGTTGTCTTGCATTTTGCCAAAGTTTTACGGCGTATGCCCTTCCCGACACAACCCTGAGTAAAAAATACTGTCTTGTGCCCCCTAGTGGCTGGTTAGGAAACCTAAAAAAAAAAAAAAATCTGAAATGTAAATTCATATGTTGCTTATGCTTCACATACTCATGGTTCTTATCCAGCAACCTGAACGTCTCTGTTGGCGTTCCCTAACGATCAGTTGCCCTTCCCTCCTCGGCCGGTGTTGTATATTTCTTCTTCTTAGTTTAATCTCTCACTGCTCCACCGGTCGTTTATTTAAGCATCTCAACATTGTCTGCGGTTTGGAGGAATGTTAACAGCGTGGGTGAGAACAGGAGCAGAGGTTACTGAAATATATCTTCTGTAATGATACCAGAAATAAACCCAACAAATGAAGAGGCAGCATCGACGCCAGAGAAAAGACGAGGGTTTTGGGAACTCACCAAGACATTTTCTTGTCAAACCTTAATCCCCCTGTCCTCTATGTCCTCCCTCACTGCATCCACCAATCTCCTCTTTGTCTCCTACCTGGTAGCTCCATCTCTAGGATCGTTCTTCCACTGTCCCTCCTCTGAACATGTCCAAACCATCTCAATCTGTCTTCTCTTTTTCTCCAAACCTTCCTCTCTGCGTTGTCCCTCTAATCACCTCAGTCCTGATCATTTTTGTTTGTTGCCGCTTTAAAGAAAGGTGAACTTGTCAGGAATGTTTTCTTCTTTACTTTGGGCGTGTCCCCTTTTTTACCTGGGAAAAATTGGTTACGCCACAGGTGTCCTCAACTCTAACTCCAACTACCTCCATGTCCTCTCTTACTGCATCCATGGTAGCTCCATCTTTAGGATCATTCTTCTATGGAGCCAGAATAGTCTCAAAAAAGAACACATGCGTAAGCACGGATCAGCCAATCAGAAGTCTCATTTGTTTGCAGCCAATCACACGGCATTGTCCCCACAAGGGTCCGTGTGTGACGTCACTAAACTGCGCCCAAGAAGTTCATGTCCTCCAAAAATGGCGTCTGGAAGAGCGAGCGTTCAAGTGTTTAAGGATCCTTGCTTACGCGTGTGTTCTTTTTTGGACTATTCTGGCTCCAGATTCTTCTACCAATGTCTCCACTGTCCCTCCTCTGAACATGTCCAAACCATCTCAATCTGTCTTCTCTAGCTTTTTTTCCAAACCTTCCTGTCTGTGTTGTCTGATCCTGTCCATCCTTGTCTCTCCTAAAGAGAACCTCAGAATCTTTAACTCCTCCACCTCCAGCTCTGTCTCCTGTCTTCTACCTATTCCTAGTGTCTCTAGTCCATCCATCATGGCTGGTCTCTCCACCGTCCTGTAGACCTTTTCCTCCACCTGAGCTGATGATCTTAGCTGTTATCTTCTATCACAAATCACTCCATAAAAGTAATTCTTTTGATACAAGGTCTAATGGCGTATAAGTATAAGTATAAATTACAGTACTCCCTTCAAGTGAGTACTAAACAAAGTACATGTACCCTGACAAGTAGATAGGAAAGGAAGAATGATGGTAGATGGGGGGAAAAAAAAAAACGCTCAGACTCCACAGGGCGGTTTTATTTTCATTCCCTAAGCGACTGCAGGGGGCGTGAAGTGCAGAAAAGTCCATCAGTGTAGATGGGACATAGAAGAGTGGACACCAAACCAGGAGGGATTTGCTCGTAAGGAGCAACATCTCACGTGGCTCCTCCTGAAAGGCAGAGTCCATTATCTCCGAAACCCCTGACCAAGCAGGGATTTTCACTACCCCACCCACCTGCTGGCCTGTGCTGGAAGGTTCCCTGTTGGATTCCCACTTCAGATGAAGCCTTGGCCGCTTTAGTTGTTATTTGCTACACTGAACACATCATGGTGCGTTCAGTGTCCTGCCACCAGGCTGTCGTTTCTTGTGAACTGTGATTTGGGATCAATGTGACAGAACAGAATCAACGGTTTTATTCATGTTTAACCACTAGGTGTCATTATGAGCTTTTTTGAATTCTTCTCCACGGTTGCCACCCAAATCACACTGCACCATAATGTGAGCCTTTCCGATATCTGCAGTCGATTTGACGTTCGGAATTTATGCTAGCATCTTCTTCTTTCGGCTTATCCCGTTTTTCAGGGGTTGCCACAGCGAGTCAACAATTTCCATCTCGCTAGCATAAATAAAATATATTTCCCTCCATATTTTTGCTGTTGAAGAAAAAAACCTAAAATGTGCAAATGCTCATTTTCTTAGAAGACCTTGTCTTTTGATCAAATGATTTGCCAGTTGTACCAGTCTTTTGATCCAACTAAATAATCATGTTAATAACATCAGACTGGAGTCACGGCCAACAAAACAATTTCTTGGAAAGTAAAGACCTCTAACCCAGATGAATGAAACTCAACGCTGTTCAATTAAATCTCTGTTCCAGGTCAAAACCTGGGAACTGGTTCGGAAAATGTTATTTGTCAATGAACGCTGTGTTGCTCTGTGGTGTTTTTGTATTAACTGCAATTTTTTAATTGATATTTTTGACTCATGTAACTGTGGGTGGGTCCATGCAAACGTTTTTATCCAATACCAAGGCTGCAACTCCGATACCTTCCTTCCTCCTCCTCCACCATGCTAACCCTAATATCGTGTCAGGTGGCTTATAGTGGTTTCTTTTATACCCAACCCTGAAATGTTGACCAATATCTGACCTATACCAATCCCGAGTATCAGATAGAGCGATGGTCCCCAACCATTGGGTCGTGGACCGATGCCGGTCCGTGGGTGAACTATATTTGATTAGGAAATATTTTCTCAGTGAAGACAACAACAATAAACTCAAAATGACGCAGAATCATTGATAACTTTTTTTAACCGGTCTGGTAGGAGAAAATTATAGGCTGTGTGCACTTGGGAAGGAAGAATTTATAGGTAGGAAAATATTTCAGAACAACGGAAATTACATTTTCTTAGGGTTTATCTGGCACAACTTAACGACTGGTCCATGAAAATACTATGAGACATTTAATTGGTCCGTTACGCAAAAAAGGTTGAAGGACACTGAGATAGAGGCATAGAGGTTGGCACAAGTAAAATGTCTCTTCTGTTTTTTTTGGGTTTTTTTTTTCGAGCTTAGAACTAGAATTTTTTAAGCCAATTACAGACACAGTATTTTACCATGTTTGGTTATGGGTATCACCATAAAATTGATGTTGTGCAAGTGGTTAGAACCAAAAAATATCGTACCTGGAACATTCGTTTATCCTCCATGTCAGCTGTTTGGCAAGTTTAACAAAAATATGCATGTGAAAGTTTTTGAATATGTGTATTTTGTTGGATATGTCAAATATGATCAAACATTCAATGCATGCGATTCTCAAAATGTCTTCCCATCTAAACACAAGAATTGGCAAATATATCGATTTTTTTTTTTTTTCTCACTTTTCCTAAGAAGTACTTTAGTCCAACTAGACAGACACTGACGTGTGGACAGCCATGGTGTTGCGTTGAGTCAAGTCCAGTCTAATCAGGACCAAGATCTGTTTTTTTTAGGAACTGACTTTTGGTTCTAAACAGTCCTTAGTCCACGTTGACCTCAGAGTGACTTGTGAGATACTAGATCAATAGTACTGTAGATATCAGAGTAATGAAAATAACTAGGTTGTCCATTCTATGTTGTTTTATTATTGATTTCTACTCGCACTAATACAAACAAACAGAACCCAATTACATGAGCTTGTTTTTCCCTTCTTCCTATCAGGGATTATTTTATCAGCTGTTGACTTTTAGCCACTCGGCTTCCTCTTCTCATTGCCGTTGGAGGTCCTAATGAATGCACTTGTGTTCCTAATATATCTCCTCTACAACCACTACTCCTGGTTTATCAGCAGAAGACACTCTCCTCCATGCTCCGTTGCGTTCCAGACATTCGCAGGGTTTTTTTTTAAAACAAGCTGTTATCAGCTCTTCTTTAGTGGAGCGTTGTTTCTGTTGGAGTGTTTGTCGCAGTGTCTACGTGCTTTGGTCGTCACCGGATTTTATAAATGTCCCCAACAAGTGTTGGGGAGACATGATACGCACTGAAGTCAGACGTAGTAGAGTTGTATCGATTAACGACCGCTAAAGAAATAAATCCTTTAATTGTATTACATTGTATTCTTTTTGTCGACAAATGGGATTGGCTGGAAGAAACAAGGTTTTACAGTCATATCACCTGTTCAGTGGTTCCATTTCTAGTTCTGCTAAAAGGAGTTCTCCTCTCTTCATTTCCGGTACTCTGGTTTTTCACCAAAATCAAGAAAAAAAAAAAAAACATAATTAGGATTATTGGTTACTGCAGAATTCCTCCAATCTAGAGTAGTAATTGGTAACTTAGTAATGAAAGGTAGAGGAGGTGGAACGGTGAGGTTACAAGGAGCAGAGGTGGAGAAGGTGGAGGAGTTTAGATACCTAGGATCAACTCTTCAGAGCAGTGGAGACTGTGGAAGAGACTGAGGAGAAGAATAGAGTGGATTCAGGATGGAACAACTGGAGAAAAGAGTCAGGAGTGAGAGAAAGGTTTACAGGACAGTGGTGAGACCAACCATGATGGATGGACTAGAGACACTAGGAATAGGTAGAAGACAGGAGACAGAGCTGGAGGTGAAGGAGATACAGATGCTGAGATTCTCTTTAGGAGAGACAAGGATGGACAGGATCGGGAATGAGGTGATTAGAGGGACAACACAGACAGGAAGGTTTGGAAAAAAAGCTGGAGAAGACAGATTGAGATGGTTTGGACATGTTCAGAGGAGGAACAGTGGAGACATTGGTAGAAGAACGAATGCATTGGTAGAAGAATGATCCTAGAGATGGAGCTACCAGGTAGGAGACAAAGAGGAGATTGATGGATGCAGTGAGGGAGGACATAGAGGTAGTTGGAGCCGGAGTAGAAGATACAGATGGACATTAATGACTTGCTGTGGCAACCCCTGACAAAAGGGACAAGCTGAAAGGAAAATAATAGTTAACTTAGGGGTGAGAAATTTACCTTGGCGAGACTTTGATAGACAAATGTCGGGATTGGAACCAGACCTTTAAGGAAGGAAGATGAATCCATGCATATATAGTATCTTAGTGACTAGTGAATCCTGGGCTCAGTTTCCATGGGTCTTGGGTCTGGTACCAGTCGCAACCTTCAAATTAAACTGGTACATACATGGTATGTTCCATAGTGTAAGGATTGCACGGCTACTTCAGAATCAGGGAGTAATGATTCGATTCCCAGAGCTAGCCTATTAGCATAAAAACCCCCCACAATATTCTAATCAACATATAAATTATTTTCCCTTTCGTATCATCGTGACGTTCATTCGCAGTCGTGTGGTTGACACATGATGACTTGGTCTCATTTTCTTTGAGGCCAACAAGAGGGATTAGCACATCTTAATAGACACACAATGACACTTTGGCACTCGAGCCGACAAACCAGCAAACGATGGACAAGCTGTATATTACAGTAAAGAGGGGCCCGGGTGTAGGGGGACAGACAATCTGAATAGGTCTTGTTAATGGGATTGTAGCCTGTTAGGAGAAGCCCTTGCACTCAGCAGATAAGGCGACTGTTTATCCCGTTAATGTGTCACTTTAAATACATTAGGAGTGGGAGGGCTCTTGTTTAGGGTTTGTGTTTTGGCTAGCTGCCTCACTAATCCTGAAGAAAGAGCACAAAGGACGAGACATTTATAGATCCACGCATATAAATAACGCGCCATATTTGAGTAAGTTCGACGTTTCACGATGACTTTACGTTGAAAATGGAAACACAACAAAAAAATAAAACCTTCTTTTCATTTTGTCCTCTAAAGAAAGGACGCTTTCCACAACACCTTGTTTCCTGTACAAGGATTTGAGTTTGGTGATTTTTGTCAATGAAACCCATTGGTTAAGGGACCCGAGTTGGTTTTGAAGGGTTCTAGGTTTGAATCCATCAGGTGCCAAGTTACCACTGAGTTCCTAGCCACTCAAAGCTGCCCCACTTTTTACTTTGATGATGTTCGTCTTTTCATTTTGTCCTGTCCCTTCTTTGTCACAGCAACCTCTAAAGAAGGGCTGTTTCCACAACACCTTGTTTCTTGTACAAGGGCTCTTTGATTTGAGTTTGGTGATTTTTTGTCAATGAAACCCAGTGGTTAAGGAACCCATGTTGGTTCTGAAGGGTTCTAGTGTTTAATCCATCAGGTGCCAAGATACCACTGAAGTCCACTGAGCATGACATTGTCCCTAGCCGCTCAAAGCTGCCCCACTCTTTTCTTTGGTGATAGGTTAAATGCAGAGATCGTGTTTCGTGTGTCGCCAGTGGTTGCCTAGTGGTTAAGGAAGCATACTTGGGTCCACAGGGCTTGAGGTTAGAATCCACCAGTTGCCAGGCTGCCACTGAGGCGCTCTGAGCATAGCACCGTCCCGATCCACATAACTTCTTGTGGGCTCATCACCCACAGGAAGGCTCATAATATGGTGCAATGTTATTTGGGTGGCGCCAGTTCCCTCTGCGACCCGGTAATAGACAAGCAGAAGAAAATGAATGTTTCGTTGTGTGCAGTGGTGTGGATCACAATGTCACGATGACAAAATGTTTGCTTTTCTTCCTTCCTTCATTTTTTTTTTACCAACAGAAAAATACAGCCAGTAGATGGCAGTAATGTTGATTATTGATGACATGACTACAATTAGCCGTCTCTGTTGTGCTCTCTTCCGGCTACTTTTGTTTTGAAAGTCATTGCAGGTCATTTTTATGGGGTGACTTACAGCAGGTGCTTTTTAAGGCACTCACTTTTACTTCCTGGTTATTTTACGTCCGAGTGTCACCTGCGTGTTTTATGGTCGTAAGTCACCTTCCTCAAAGTGATGTGGACACCCCACTGATGTCCCTGTACTGTACATGATTTGTTCGCTCTGAGATGTTGGTAAATAAAAAACCCCATCCCTGGAGGACAGAGTAGGCAGGAACCAATCAGAATAATAATTACAAAAGCTCCTGCCTGAAGAAGTTTAATTGAGAAACAGATTTATTTGGGAGTCTTATTCCTTCTGCGCCAGTAAAGTAGGCTGACGTAATCCCCACGGAAGGGACAAGTCTGTTTCATGGTGTGGTATCAAACTTTCATTTGTGAATTTCTTTGGTTGAATACATATTTAGTAAGTAAAAAATATGCCTGGAAAGTAAACCTCAGGTCCTCGTTAATGTAAGAGCCTAGGGCAGCGAGGAGCGAGAGGAGGACGGGGGTGAAAAACAGGTCGTGCGGAGGAACAGGTGCTGAGTCAGCAGATATGGATCCCACGGTGCTGATTGTTGAGGAAAGTACAGTGACAGCAGTCTCTGAGGCCTGGAGGTCTAATGGAGGGGGTCCAGGTGGGGGCGAGGTCTTTACTACCTGTTTACCATAAACTCACTGACTACAAGAGGTACTTCATTCATTCACTGATTGGTTCAAGTCTATTGACCTCACTTATGAAATGTAGGTATACTTTATTCTGGTCCATTCAGTCTCGATTGCTCTTCAAACGAGGTTAACATGTTTATAAAGTGTTGTTTTATATTTGAAGCCAATATATGTTGCCCTTGCATGTTCAGCATAGCCCACATGGGTAATATGCTATGTGGAATAATTTGGAATATTTACGATAAATAAGATTCCTAAACAGGTCCGTAAATATTTTTCGTGTTTTGTTATAGCAGGTTGATAAACAGGAAGAATAACCATTTGTTTAGACTACGCAAACTTGTGGCCCGCGGGCTGTTTGCGGCCCGTGAAATAAAAATTTGTGGTCCTCGCCTTGATAAGAAGTTAAGATAAAAAAAGATCAATGGAACTTTGTACAACAAAAGGTGAAGTTGATGTTTGTAAAACCTGAACAGTTAACAGTGGATGTTAGTTGGTTAGTAGTATATAGGTAGGTAGGTAGGTTGGTAAGTTCATTGTTCCTGCCGTGTGTGGTGTTGTTGAGTTTGAGATCCCTGGTTTCCCTGTGGTAGAGCAGCAAAAAGTAAATTATCTGTGGACTAATTGGATAATCTGTAAATGCAGGTTGTTGGTAATTGAACAATAATTAATGCAATTAATCTTAACATCTGAACGCCTGCACTGTTTGATAATTGTTCATGTGAAATGATGCAGGAAGGCTGAAAGACATCAACAAAAACTGGACTAGCAATCTCTGTCTTCCTGCGAAAAAAAAAAAAAAAAACTCCTCCCCGAAAAAAAAAAAAAAAAAAAAAAAAAAAAAAACACCACCATAGCACTTTTTATCACAGCTCCGTTAGGAAACTATTTCTCGGACTCAGAGATGTAGTGTTGCAGCTCCCCATCACTGACAGGGGACACATTGAAGCACAATTTAGACTTTAGGAGAGAGCTTCCTTTTTTTTTGGTGATTTTTCTTGTCTTTGTTTTTCTCCGTCACACGGACAGGTCTAACTCATTACTTCTTGTCGTCCCTTTGAATAATTTTCTTTTTTTTTATTCTCCGTCCTTGGTTTTGAACCTATTAATCCATCCATTACCTTTTTTTTTTTTTCTTTTTTCTCGTCTCCCCAGAGCGTTGCCCCTAGACATTCAGAAACGCCGTCCGCACATTGAGTTGTGGGCAGCAGTCACATTATACCACGTATAAAATCCAGCTGGGAGCGACGTTCCTCCGGGATGACAGCTTTCATCACGGTAAATGTTGACGACGTGTACGTGTTTCCCGGGCTGACATACCGTTGCGGAGCTGTCGGGCTTCCACAACCACTGACTCAGCGCTGCTGTGATCACCTTTACACTGACAAACGCCAACATTCTGGTAATGTGCCTGAGACAAGGGGGGGCCCGCAAATTTTCCAGGTTCTAGACAGGCCATTACGCTGACGTTCCGTCCTCGTCTGGTGTCTGGGAGCCTTGTTGTTGTTCCTGTTCAACCTTGTCAGCCATCGTCATTAGGAATTCACAGCATGGAGTCTTAATGACTCGTCGTGACATTAAGGCTGTGGCTTAAAGAATACCATACTGAGGTTAATGTAGTATGAGAAAAACAAATGACAAAGTTTTTGGGTCTAGAACTCCCAGAATGCTCTGAATGCTTCCAGGTATTTCACTCTCCCTGGAGATGCTTCATTTACTTATCCTTTGGCATCAACCTGGTGGCAGTAGGTAGAAATGAATGTTCTTCATAGTCGGTGGAATTTCCATACTTTTTTTTATAAATAGAGCAGCAGTTAAAGTTGACATCAAAGGAAGTTTGTGTTTTTTTTTTTTTTTTTTTTTTTTTTGTCCCTCCACCTGTGGTTCCCCATCTAGGAGTGGATGGATTGATAGATACTACGGTGTTGTAGTTGGTATGCCTGCCTTGAGAACAGAGAGCCTGGGTTTGATTCCCAGTGGAACCACAATATTCCCAATCCTACTGTGATTAAAAGAATGAATAAAAATATATCTAGATATATAGTAAGATAGATTTTTTTTTAGTAGTGGTAAGTATAAACTAGTGCTTGGAAGCAATTGGTAATAAATGGTATATGACAGTGCAGTGATAGTAGTCCGATATATAGAGGGGGGCGCTGTAGAGAAAACTATGCTATTTTATTTTTTTTTACTTTTTTTTTTTTTTGCTGAATTTACAAATAAAATTCAATGTCAGTTGACTTGAATCTGACAGAGATCTTCATTAGAAAAGCACACAGTGAAAAAACATTTTTTGCTAATTGATTTTTATTTGTTGATAGATAGATCAATACGTCTATCTAGATAGTTATATAGAAATAACTTTATGTTTTCTTTAGGACAGGGTTCTCACAGTGATCAATATAAAAAAAAAAGTTTTCTATTGATTCTGTGTAATACACATAGTTAGCATATTTACATGTATATAATATAAAATAATACCATAAAATGTGGATAAGTCTAAAATATATTATAATAAATTCTAATTTTCCATCAAAGTAGGGGCCGCAAAATATCATTCCATGGGCTGCAAGTGGCCCACGGGCCGCAATTTTGAGACCCCTGCTTTGGGAAAATTGATTATGGGCAGTAGAAACCAACCACGTTTCCACTAAGGTGCTCTGAGCGTAGAAGTTTTCTACCTAACTTCCAAAGGACTCTGATTTTTAGCCCCAGATTTCTGCGAGAACCTTCCTGTATGCACTCTCATTAAAGTAATTGTACTCACATGATTTCTGGCATGGAAAGATATTTTATGATTTAATTTCTATATGTATTTTACATCACCCACAGCGCACCGTGAAGATTATATAGTTTATACAGTACTCCAGTAATTGGAACAGAAATAACGCTGCTTCATTGCTGCAGTTAATGTAAATAACTCAGAGAATCCAGCAGTGTTTGTTTTGGTACACGGCATCATTTCATAATGCAAGTACTTAAAGAGAATATTTGTTCTTCTTTTTTTTTTTTTTTTTTTTTTTTTTTCTCTCTTTACCCCAGTCCTATTATGTCTTCTTTGTGATGTCTTCCTGGAAGCTGCACACATCATTTCAGCAGCTATTCATCTTCCAGAGCCTTGAGTCAGTGAAAAAAAAAAAAAATCTAAAAGAGTAAAATACAAAGGCAATCTCAACAAATAACAATAGAAAAAAAAAAAAAGCTTAGACAGCAAAATTCAAAGTAAGCATTTAAACCATATCCAGTCGTCATATCAAGAGTTGTGCCCACAATGTTCACTCCAAGGATTTTAGTCGTATATTAAGTCCCTGTGGTGAGGACTGAGTGGAAAGAAAGAGGAGCTTTTACAGGATTTAGTCTTTATTTTATATGAATAAAAAAAGGACAATTCCCAAACCCCAACCCTAACACCGTCCTCTCGTTGGGGACGTATGAGATACATCACAGTGAACTGACAGCAACTGGATTTCTTGTAAATACTTTTCATTCCTCAACTGAACTTATCAGTTTCTGGTTGATGTAAGACAGAACACCAGTAGTTCTACTCCTCTAGACCAGTGGTTCCCAACCACAGGGACGGGGCACCGGTACCGGTCCGTGGGTGAATTGGTGCTCGGCCGCAGAGAAATAATGTTTCCTTTTGGCCCCATCTGTCTATTACTTCCACTTGATCCATACCCATATCAACAAAAGAACTGACCAATAGAACGACTAGGATTCCATCATCAATAATGCAACTATATTTGATAAGGAAATATTTTCTCAGTGAAGACGACAACAAAAATCTAAATTCTAACTTTTTACACCGGTCTGGTAGGAGAAAGTTATAGGCTGGGTGCACTTGAGAAACCCTTGTGTGCATGCACTGTTAAAAAAGGTAGGAAGATTTTATAGGTAGGAAAATATTTCAGAACACCGGACATTAAATTTTGTAAGGTAATTTAATATTTATCTGCCAAGAGTTGTTTCAGTTGGTTTAGTAGTTGCTCAGGGCCTCACTTCCTGGGTTTAAAGTTAAATCCTGGTTAGGTTCTAGTTTGGGCAGTTGTACAAAATTTTTGCCCTCAATCCAGCTATGCAGGTATGCCCAAAATGTCCAAGAATTGTCCCCTGTGGCTGCAGCCTTTGCTCCATTCAAGCGGCAGTTACAACAGTAAATGGAAAAACAAAAAAAAAAAACGTCCATGAACCCATGTAAAAAATGTGTTAAATTTACAGTGCGATCGTATGTAGCAA
>JAFBJS010001285.1:0-19952 GCA_016785265.1 Paraplagusia blochii | reverse complement strand
ATCTGTCTATTACTTCCACTTGATCCATACCCATATCAACAAAAGAACTGACCAATAGAATGGCTAGGATTACATCATCAATAATGCAACTATATTTGATTAGGAAATATTTTCTCAGTGAAGACAACAACAATAAACTCTAAATGATTGTAACCTTGTATACCGGTCTGGTAGGAGAAAATTATAGACTGGGCGAACTTGGGAAACCCTTGTGTGCATGCACTGTTAAAAAAGGTAGGAAGATTTTATAGGTAGGAAAATATTTCAGAACACCGGACATTAAATTTTGTAAGGTAATTTAATATTTATCTGCCAAGAGTTGTTTCAGTTGGTTTAGTAGTTGCTCTGGGCCTCACTTCCTGGGTTTAAAGTTAAATCCTGGTTAGGTTCTAGTTTGGGCAGTTGTACAAAATTTTTGCCCTCAATCCAGCTATGCAGGTATGCCCAAAATGTCCAAGAATTGTCCCCTGTGGCTGCAGCCTTTGCTCCATTCAAGCGGCAGTTACAACAGTAAATGGAAAAACAAAAAAAAAAAAACGTCCATGAACCCATGTAAAAAATTTGTTAAATTTACAGTGCGATCGTATGTAGTAATTTTACAACTGATTTTTTAATTTGGTTGCATTTAATGGCAACTTGAGATTTTCCAACACACCTAGCTATTACGGATCACCCACAGGAAGCTAACCGTCTTAGCCCAGAATCAAAATTGCCCTGAAGTTCTACTCCAGTCACTGGGACATTCCCTCTGAGCTAAATCAGAAGCTCAAGACCCATGTCTTCTTATAAAAGATGAAAAAAAAAAACATAATCATCGGAAGTTTTTAATATATCTCATAAGTTTCTTCCCCTCTTTAATCAGAATGTCTGGATTTAGTCTGAAAATGTTCTTCATAAAATCCTTCTGTAATGGAATGAAACTGGTGTGAGAACATGAATCTTCTTTGATGTGTTTGAGACTTGGACTTTCTGTGATCAGAGGTTTTAGAGTCTGAGATGGTTGATGATCCAGACTGCTGTCAAGACCCATTCATTTCTTCAAATCTTGTTATTTCACGTCTCCATCTGAAGACAGACAGGACATCACCAGCGTTTGTTGCTCTCTGATCGTCCGTGACACGCTATTAACCAATAGACAACAAGGGACTTAATGACACTAAGTTACTAATTAGACATTTAACTCAGCAAGTATTTAAGACGAAAAAAAAAAAAAAAAAATCCCCAGTCACCCAGCGACTAATTCCTCTTTGGTTTGTGAGATGTTAAATATGTTCCGATTTAATTGTCCTTGGTCTCGGTTTGGAGACAGCGGGCGACCGTCATCCTTGCTGGGAGCACAATTGTCTCCCACCACTGACAACACATGCGCTGGCGCTACAGTAACGTCCTGTATGCACATTAATATTGTCCCCACTAATGATTTACAAGCAGACCTTGAGGCTATGGACCTTTGTCCCGCAAAAGTCTGGCTGGACGCCCAATGACAAGACTTATTCCACTCCACGGACGGCAAGGGCAGAATAAACACACAAGATCCTTTTGTCTCTAGCTGTCCCACTTCCCCGTCTACGTCATAGAGATACAAAAATTCACAACGACACTCACATATGTAAATTACCTTTACGGCCGCACCCTGAATGTGAAGTCACTAGGGGGCACCAACCTTAGCGTTTGAGAGGTATTTCAAGGGCACTTAGTTATACCGTTGATGCAGACTTCCCATCAACTTTTCTTCTTTTCCTGTCAGCTTGTCCCTTTCTCCAGGGGTTGCTACAGCGAGTCACCAATTTCTGTCTCCCCCTGTCCTCTGTATCTTGTCCTCTTTTAACTCCAACTACCCCCATGTCCTCCCTCACTGGCCTCCATCAATTGTATCCTACCTGGTAGCTCCATCTCTAGGATCATTCTTCTACCAATGTATACACTGTCCCTCCTCTGGACATGTCCAAACCACCTAATTAATGTTATTATCGTATATTCTGGACTGTGCCTAGTAGTTAGGGAAGAAGACTTTGGTCCACAAAGCACAGGTTCGTGGAGACTGCTGCCCCTCAATGGATTAACCCATGAAGATGAATCCGAATGAAGGAAATCCGTATATTCCCATTTCCTGCAGATAGTGAGACCAGCGGAAAGCAACAATTTCCAGGAACAGGATTTCTTGGCATCAACAAAAAAAAAAAAAGGGCATAATTATTTGGTTCAATGTATAAGTTGCACCTTATTATATATAAGTTGCAGAACCAGAAACTTGTGAAGAAAAAAAAAATAGTTATGACTTAAAGTTGGTGACGGTCATTAGGAGACACTTTTTTTTTTTTTTTTTACCACCATAATTGGACCTATTCAAAAATATCATTGCTAGTGGGAATTTCTGTAGGTTGCCAATCCTGCAATTTTTTTTTTTTGCCAGTTCTGATTTTTTTTTTTTTTTTTTTTTTTCTGCTTTGCATCTTCTCAACTCAGTTCATTTTCTGCTCATCCACTGTGTTCTGCATTTTTTTCTACTGTCCGTGAGTAAAGATCGTGGGCCTCAAACCTGTGGCCCGTGGGCCATTTGCTGCCCATGGAACCATATTTTGCGGCCCCCAAAATTCATGATAATATTTTATAGATTAAAACACTGACCTACAGCCTCCTATTACACAAAATCTATGGGAAACTGATTTTTTTTTTTTTTTCCTTTTGTATAGAACACTGAAAGCTATTGCTACCCTTCTGTGAAATGATAGTTTGGGTGGTGGCCCTCAACTTATTTGACCCCTGATCTACATAATGCAGGTTATTAAGTACAGTCCTGATGGAGTTCAGAGGATCAGCCAAGATGTCATCCACCTTGCAAGAGTTTCTGCTTCTGTCACTGGGTTTCAGCTCAATTATTCCGCTTCAGCTCATTTTCAAGGGTTGCCACAGCAGTCAGCAATTTCCATCTCACCCTTTTCCTCTCCCTCTTCAACTCTGACTCCAACCACCTCCACCTCCCTATAGAGTTATCTATCAGTTCATCCAGTTGTTGTGAACCAGGATTTTCCTCACGGCATCAGAGGATCCGTGTCACCAGCTGCACTCCTCCGCCGCTGGTGTTCCTTGACCCGGCGTCAGCAGGTTAATAACCAGCTGCAATCAAAGCCATTTGTTATCTGCTGCCTGGCATTGATAGGCAGTGTCAGCAGCTGCCTTGCCCTTGTCACCGACGCCTGTTACAAATTCTGTGTCGGGTCTCACGGTTCTCCGGCTCCAGTGTCGCCTGGCCCGGTACCTGAGATGCTTCTTCCATGTTGTCTCCCGGGATTAAATATCAATTAATCCCTCGCTCTTCTGTTAAATCCCTCAATGCTGGCATTCATTAATGCAATTAATTGGACAATGTTTTGTGCAAATTAGTCGAGTAACATTTGTGGTGCTAATCTCAGTACGCCCGAGTGAGCGTCGCAGACCTCGCAGCCGTTGAATTTATACTCATCCGTGACACGAGCCCGCGATGAAAAGGTAATCACCATAAAGATTTTATCGAAGCGTCTGAGCGCAGCAGTGGCTCGACAGTAAATTTCACTGAGCCGGCAACACAACACAACGGTCGAGGAAGTAAACCAGCCTGAGAAGTCGGGGCCAGACATTCACGGGTTCAAGGTTTCGAGCCGCGGCGCCGGGACAAGCAGCCGGTTGGAATACTGATGCATAATGGAGGAGTCGGAGCCGGAGTGTGGTTTATTCAGCCAGAGCTCTGTTGGTTTTTCTGTTTAATGTCACGTCAACAAACACAGTTTCAGTGTTAGCTCCTTGGATTAACTGTTGAGCTCCCTCCTTCTAATTCCCCCTCTCTTCTCCTCTGCAGAGATGTCTGGGATGGGTGAAGACATCTCCCAGGTTCACTGGAAGCAGCAGTGGTTGGAGAACGGGACGCTGTACTTCCATGTGTCCATGACTGAGTCGGAGCTCGTGGCCCAGGCCACGCAACCCACACCCAGGGAACCTGCTCACGTCCTCCACGAACACATGCACCTGCTGCACATCTCAGTCATGGTGAGTACGCAAAAATAAAACCAGATGGTTGTTCCAAGAAACACCACCAGATGGAGAAGTGTTAGTTCTTCTACCGTCAAGGAGAAGAAATAACGTAAAGCTTACAGCAAAAGAAAGGTTCTTCCAAAAAAAAAAAAATCCTGTCCATTCTTGGTGGTGAGACATTATATGTAGAACTACTTGAGCAGTGTCTTGATCATGCTAGACCCCAAAGTCGAGGCCCGGGGGCCCAACGTGGCCCGCCAAGTCGTTTTGTACGGCCCACAGGAGCTTACAAAGAATTTGCAGCAACATTTTATAACTTGATACGGATTTTTATTTTTTTTTTATTATTATTATTATACACTAATGGACAATATTTGTTAGTTTAATGAACGATATTTAACTCCAGTTATGATGTAAAATTAAATTATATAAAATAATGATGCTTCAATTAAATATTGAGGAAAGTGTTAATACCTGTCTATTAATAAAAAAAAATGATTTTTTTTTTTTTATAGAAATTTTGAATAGAATTTGTGCTCATTCAAGGACGGTTTGATGAAGTATTTAAAAACCTTCACTAATGTTTCTTTTTATTTTCTCAAAGTAGGTAGGTCACTTTAAACTTGTAATTGAAAAGTGTAAAGAAAAATTAAATTAATTAGAAATATCATAAGCTTCTAAAAAAAAATCATATTTTCACACAATTTAACTCAACAAGCCGTGGAACTCTGCTATAGCTAATGTTGCAGATTATTGTAACATTTTTTCAAGGAAGAAAATTTCCTTTTTTTTTTTTTCGTAATTTTTCAGTTTCGTACCTACCTCCACTGCCGTTAGTCCTAACATCAAACGTGTGTCCGCTGGGCCTCAGCCGTTTATGCAGCGCACTGACCTGTCCGTCACACTCTCGGTGTCAGTACTTCTGTTAATCCTCTCCTCTGTGCGATCGCACTCTCCAGATAAGCAGTGACTCTTCTCCCTGTGAGTTTCCGACGCTTCTGTTCGTAGCGTTTGTGGTGCAGATATTTAAGGATGAAAGAGTGATGGAGTAGAAATAGGAATGTGGTGAAGACGGATTATGACACGGCCAGATGATAAGGCAGGGGGGCGTCAAAGTTAAATACTGGACAGACTGAAATATAAAACCCCAAGTTGTCCAAGTTGTGTGGGACACATGGGATCAATATTCTCTGGTGCTGACGTTGCCTAAAACGGAAGTGTTGGAATCGAACAGGAAGCAGCAGCAGCAGCAGCAGCGTTTTCACAAGAAAAAATGAGTAACAATAATAAAAAAAAAAACAAACAAAAAAAAACAGGGAAAATTTTAAATACATTTTAATTTTTTTTTTTTTTTCAAGTTAAAAAAGTTTAACTTGAGAAAAAAAAGGATTGTCATCAAGTTTGGTTCAGTGATTTTAAAAAAAAAAAAAAATCCTGTTTGTCCCGTGATTGTCAGATTGCAGTTCACAACATCCAAATGCATTCTGGGAGTTCTGCTTTGTGGTGATTGAGCACTTTTATTTAGACATCAAGATTTGGCAAGCTCAACGTGGCCACATAAAATAATGTTGCGAACCAAATGTGGGCCACAACCCTCGAGTTGGAGATACAACCTTAAAGGGTCTTAGGTTATTAGTTAGTAAGTTTCGGTTATGTGTTTTTTTGGTAGCATGAAAATACTGAATAAATAATTCAAGTCGGAGATCATCAACCTGTGGCCCGTGGGCCACATCTGGCACACCAAAATGTCAATTTTGGGCCCTCATTGAATTCTAAAAGAAACATTATTTTATTTATTCTAAGCGACTAGCAATAAAGATGACCAACCAGAAAAAAAAAAAAAAAGTTTCCCGACAAATATAGTTGGTGACCCTTTGTGTAGATTAGATTAGGTTAGATTAGATTACATTAAATTAGATTAATCTGAGTTCTCTTTTGAGGAAATAAAGGGAAGGTTAACGTAAATGGAAAAAAAAAAAAAAACTAAAGTAATGAGCAGAACTTCCAACGTCAGATCACTGGTAGGAGAGAAGTTGATTGTATTTTGTTGAAACCATCTAGAGCGCCCCCTGTGGTTGACACTTCTGTTGTCTCGTTCTTCACTTTTTGTTCTATTCCAAACGTAGTGTGTGTCTGTGCCTGTGTCGCAGCGGCTTCTCCTCACACCTTCATCACAACGCCACGGTGACACCTCTGTTTGAGGGACGGGCCCAACACTGACACAGGAAACAGTGAAAACTGACACACCATGTTGCTTTCACGTGTCAGTTGTTTCCGAATTAACCATTGAAAGATACATGTTAGCAATGGAAACGTGCGAAAATGAATTTGAATATTTTAATGAGAACTGCTGTGTTTTTATTAAACTTATCTCTCAGCTACGGTTGGATCAGATGGAACAGAGTGAATCTGTGAAGAGAAGA
Organism: Paraplagusia blochii; assembly: GCA_016785265.1. Taxonomy (NCBI): domain Eukaryota; kingdom Metazoa; phylum Chordata; class Actinopteri; order Pleuronectiformes; family Cynoglossidae; genus Paraplagusia; species Paraplagusia blochii. The sequence continues at coordinate 13,521 of JAFBJS010001285.1, read as the reverse complement.
ACGAATTTGTCAGTGTCTGTCTTTCTGTTCCCGGAAAAAAAAAAAAAAAGAGAAAGGAATGAATGAAAGATGAAATGTTCTTAAGTCTTTACATATAACATTTAAGTCAGTAATTAAAAAAAAAACAAAAAACTAATTAAATAAATCAGTCACTCACTGTTCTGTTGAGATAACTAAGTTGCCCTGTGCAACTTTTTCAATTTTTCATTTTTTTTTTATGTGCAATTTCTATTGGCAAACCACAAAAGAAGAATAAAAAAACTGTAAATTTAACAAGTAGTAAAAAAGTCAAAATGAAATCAGACCCATTCAGCTGAGTCTTTACCTTGACATGCAAACACAGCACTTCATAATTTGGTTTTTGTTATTTTAATTTAATTTAATTTTTATTTTTCAGTTAAAATGAACTTGGTGAAATAAAAAAAAAAAGATGGATTGAAAGAACTCTATTAACCCTTTGAGCACTCAATTCAGCAAATTAACAGACAACACTTCTGATTTTTTTTTTTTTTTTTTTTTAAAGAGTTTTTTTCAGACTGCAACACTGAGGACATGTGATAAACAAGGGACAAAAAAAACAAAAAAAAAAAGAGATTTTGTGTCTCAAAAAAACAAAAGTTTAAGCTCCAAACTTTAAATACATTTACCAAAGCTTTTTCCCTCTGGGGATCATTAAGGTTTTTAAGATTCTGATTCCGATGATGAGTTGCCAGTAAAATGTAAAACAACTAAATCTAAACTTAAATCCCTTCCCACGCAGTCCCCTCTAGAGGCAGACATTCTTCTCTTTCATCTTTGACCATTTCTTCTTCTTCTTCTTCTTCTTCTTCCTTGTGCTCTTTAAAAACATCCTCAAATCCTGTCCTGATCAGATACTTCCGTCTGGAACATTTTAATTTGTTGGTTCTTAATGAAAACTGGAGTTTCAGTCAGATTTTTTCATTACGTAACTCAGTTTGTTTCCGTATAAACAGAACGACTCAGTTCTGTACATTGAGTCTCAGAAGGACAACTGTGTCACAGGTTTGTCCTCGTTGCTCTGTGGGAGAATCTTAATGTTTGATGCGCTGTAATAATCTAGCACTTACTCACTCAGTCCAGCAGGTGTTGCTTTTCCTTAACCTTAAGGTGTTGGGACAGAAAAGAAGAAGAAATAATGAATTTTACAGCTTAAAGTGTTGATTTTCACAGTCTGTGTACAATAGTCAGAGGGAAAGGTTTACAGGACAGTTGTGAGACCAGGCATGGTGGATGGATTAGAGACACTAGCAATAGGTAGAAGACAGGAGACAGAGCTGGAGGTGGAGGAGTAAAAGATGCTGAGGTTCTCCATAGGAGAGACAAGGATGGACAGGATCAGGAATGAGGTGATTAGAGGAACAACAGACAGGAAGGTTTGGAGACAAAGCTAGAGAAGACAGATTGAGATGGTTTGGACATGTTTAGAGGAGGGACAGTGGATACATTGGTAGAAGAATGATCCTAGAGATGGAGCTACCAGGTAGGAGACAAAGAGGAGATTGATGGATGCAGTGAGGGCGTTGACCTGGGAGTTGATGGATTCAAACCTGAACCCTTGCAGTCTTAAGCCGCTTCCTTAACCGCTAGGCCACCACTGTCGCCCAAAAGAATTATATAAAATGAAAATGACGAAAGTATTAAATGCTGAGCTCTCTTATAATAATTGAAAATTTTGCTTTTTTTTTAATTTTTTTTTTCATTTAAAACTATATTTTAGTAACGCCACCTACTGGTAGGGAGAGCAATGTCAGAGAATAACGGTGCTACTATTAATATTCAGCTGGGCATAACGTAGAGTACAGGGTGTCAGTACCAAACGTCATTCCAGGGGGCATTAATGAGCTGTTTACTCACCTTAGTAACAAATATAGAAGGAATATTTCACCCGTACGCAATCCTTCGCACTGTTTGTCGTTTGTTGACATCCTGTCACTATGGGACGGCAGGGACCAACAAATAGAACCTGTTCTACTCCCTGCTCGGTCTCAACGGGAATACGTTCGACAAAGGACTCGTTTGTCTCTGCTGTTCTGCCTGGAATTGAACAGCCGACCTTATGCAACAACACATTTTCCACAGATTGTACAGCCTTCAATGAATGGAAATGGTGGCCAGTGAGCATCTGCTGAGATATGCTGCTGCCACTGTGACTTTGCTTAAGCTGCTTATAGGACCCCACCACCTCCCCGCCCCCTCCACCCACCTCACCCCTCCTCACCCCCCTCCCCCTAGCTGTTATTTACATTTAAGGTCACCTTAGTTGTGGACTCTATTGGTTTATACTCTATTTAAATAACCTGAGGGAGCAAAACAACAGCTCCGACACAGGATTCCACTGTATGGACGTCCATCGCAACAGTCTGTCAACTGTCTCTGTCCGTGTTTATTTGGACACAAAATTAAACATTGCAAACATGTTTCACTGATCAGTCTGAGATCTGGGTTGTTGCGAATATTTTCCTGAGTGTTTGTGATAGAAGAGAGTCAGTTAAGGGGAAAGGAGACATTTACAGGACGGTGGTGAGACCAGCCATGATGGATGGATTAGAGACACTAGGAATAGGGAGAAGACAGGAGACAGAGCTGGGGGTGGAGTTAAAGATGCTGAGATTCTCTTTAGGAGAGACAAGGATGGACAGGATCAGGAACGAGGTGATTAGAGGGACAACACAGACAGGAAGGTTTGGAGACAAAGCTAGAGAAGACAGATTGAGATGGTTCGGACATGTTCAGAGGAGGGACGGTGGACACATAGTCTCAAAAAGGACACACACGTAAGCACAGATCCTCGAACGCTTGCTCTTTCAGACGCCACTTTTGGAGGACATGAACTTCTTGGGCGCAGTTTAGTGACATCACACACGGACCCTTGTGGGGACAGTGCCGTGTGATTGGCTGCAAACGAGTGAGGCTTCTGATTGGCTGATCCTTGCTTACGCGTGTGATCTTTTTTGGGACTATTCTGGCTCCATAATGATCCTAAAGACGGAACTACCAGGTAGGAGACGAAGAAGAAGGCCAAAGATGAGATTCATGAATGCGGTAAGAGAGGACATGGAGGTAGTTGGAGTTAGAGTTGAGGACACAGAGGACAGGGTGAGATGGTAATTGGTTAAAAAAGGAAACAGGAAAGAAGGAAAACATTCCAGAAACACTCACTTCCTGTGATCATTCCTCATTGGACTCTCGCCTCCCATGTGACTCCACGTAAACGTCCTTGCTGCAGTTGACTGTGTCTTCCCTCTTTATCCGTCCTCCGTCTCCATTTTGTAGTTACAGCAGCCGCTGTTTACCGACTTCACCCCGGAGCCTTTGTCTGAAACCCTTTGATTTGCATGGTGTCATCAAAGCACTTTGAGATGCTATTGTAGGAGCTTTTATTTGTTGTGGTTGGCTTTCTTGTCAAACGGCTTTTAGTCGCCGCACCCGTGTTTTTGATTTGTTCCTCTGAGGGACGCGCTGTCTGTGGCCAAGCTGCGACTGTACATCACACTGAGAGACCAGTCATTTTGGGGATCAGTGTCCAGTCAGTAAATTATTGCCAGTCTGCTGCTGGTCACCGTCTTCAGTCAACCTTGGGGTCTGTACTGGGAAGTAGACTCCAGGGGGCGTCCTACAGATTCGACTTTTTGTGGAAGTGCAGTTTTGGAAAAAAAAAACAAAAAACAAAAAATCTACATTTACGTTATCAACTATATGCTCTCTGAAAATATCGTATATCAGAGTAAAAAGATGTTTTAATGTATGTTTTTTTTTTTTTAAACGTAAGCCAATAAATTATTCATTTATCAATATTCCTCGATAAATACTACACAACCCAAATCACGGAGCATGCGTCCTCTAGGGGGCGCTTGGAGTGAAAATGTATGTTTTTCCTAATTTGTTTTGCAGTGTTAAAAATACACTCCTTTTTAATTCTTGATTATTTTATTTTATTTTTTTTTTATTATGAGAACTGCAGTTTTTTTTGGTATGTTTTGTTGTCGTTCTGAAACAGAGGACGTTGATGTTTGTGTCTGTGGAACCTCAGGCGACAAAAACCAATTTACAAAAACAGGGGAAAACAAATCAAAACTGGGTGGAGTTTCACTAATTTTCATTAAAAACTAGGAGTGAAAAGGAAAGGGTGGAGGTGAGGGGTACGACAGAGGAGTGGACGTCTGCTGTGACTGACCATTATTGGATCATTAAGTCACCTGAATTTTTTAGTCAATTCATCAGATTAATTACGTCTCATCTATCTGTCTGTCCGTCTGTCTATGTGTCCATCGACCCCTCTCTCTGTCTGTCTTTGTACTAATTTTCATTAAAAACTAGGAGTGAAAAGGAAAGGGTGGAGGTGAGGGGGAGGACAGAGGAGTGGACGTCTGCTGTGACTGACCATTATTGGATCATTAAGTCACCTGAATTTTTTAGTCAATTCATCAGATTAATTACGTCTCATCTATCTGTCTGTCTGTCCGTCTGTCTATGTGTCCATCGACCCCTCTCTCTGTCTGTCTTTGTCAAGGCATATGTTCATTCTGTGTCTATCTGTCAGTCTGTCCAATTGTCTATCTACCTGTCTGTCTGTTGTCTACGTGTGTGTTTACCTGTCTGTCTGTCTGTCGTTCTGTCAGTTAGTCTGCATGTCTATGAGTCTATCTCGCTTTGTGTCTCTGTCTGTCACTGTTTCTGTCTGTTTATCTGTTGCTCTATGCGTCTGTGGTTTTGTCAATTGTTCTGTCTGTCTGTCAATCCATATATGTACGTTTATATTTGTTTACATATCTGTCTGTCATCCTGTCTGTTGTTCTATCCACCTATTGTCCTATATCTGCATTTCTCTCCCTCATTTAATCCATCTGTCTGTCTGTCAGTCTTTCTATCTATCTCTGTCTTTCGATCTGTCTGTCTTTGTCTGCCTGTCCTTCTAACTATCGGTCTACCTGTGTGTCTGTCTGTCGTTCTCTCTGTCTGTGTTAGTCTGTCTGTCCGTCGATATCTATCTGTCTGTTTCTGCATGTTTGTCTGTCTTTTGTTCTATGCGTGTGTCCATCTGTCGTTCCATCAGTTGTTCTGTCTGTCTGTCAACCCATACATCTATCTGTATATGTGTTTACGTATCTGTCTGTCATCCTGTCTGTTGTTCTATCTGTCCATTGGTCAGTCTGTCTGTTTTTCTATCCACCTATTGTCCTATATCTTCTTTTCTGTCTCCCATCAAATCAATCAATCCATCCGTCTGTCCGTCCATCTGCCTAATGTTATCAAACCATTTTTAACATATTTGGATGAAATGTCTCAGAATCGGGGACAGACAGATTCAGATGGAGACATGACCCAGACATGGAGCAGATTCATTTCCCCCAGAAAGTCTCACGTTGCTGGTTTGATCGGACATTTCACTGGTAGCGTAGCAGCCCCACAGGTGAAGCACGTCACACAGGGAAAAGTCATTTTCTCTCCACGGCAGAAACTGCGGGGACGATGCAGAATGCATGAGACAGAGCAGGACGGATTCCCCAAACCAGAATAAAGAATCACGGCTGAGTTTGCTGTCCTTTCTCATCTGTAACGAGGACTCTGTGCAGCAGGACTTAACATCCGAGGTTCGGAGAAAACAACTATCATTTATATTGTGTGCATCGCGGCGGAGGATTTTTCAAAGAAATTGACATGTTTGAGTTCACGGGGAGGACAGGTAGTATTTTAGCCGAATGAGATGCCATAAAGGCTGGCAGTTCAGTGCCCTTCATAAACCACCTTACGGAGCATTATCATCTATTCTGTAGGATCTTGGCGACGGCGCACAACACAAAATGGAAATTAGACGTGTCCCGGCGAGGATGTGGACACCATGTTAAATACTGCCGGTCGGGCCCAGGACCAAAACCAAAAAAAAAAAAAAAAAATAGGTGACAAATCGCGATAGCGTTGATATTAAAGTTCCCTTCGTCAAACTGGGTCGGGCTCCTTCGGTTTAATTGAGAATTGGACAAAGGCCATTAAATATTCCCGGGCTGGACGACTATTCTTATCTCCCGGCCTGATAGATATGCATGAAGATATAGTGCAGCCTACACGCTTGAAATGGCTCCCTTATAATTAAGCAGTCACTGGTGATATATGACATCGGCGCGGTGGGTCATCGATGCATTTGAGGCAACACCAGCTCACTCGGATTCCAGGGCTTCACAAATTAATTTTTTTATTGTTCCCTGGCAAAGGAACGGCCCTAACGCCACTGTGGGTTTAAGGACACGTTCAATTATTACATTAAAGTCCAATCTTGTTGCGCTTTAATTGCTCCCAGCTTTAATTGCCTGAGTCACCTTCCGGTTGCTGTAATTCTACACGTGCGCGTTATTAAGCCGTGGGTTTCAGAATACGGTTCTAATTAAAACCGGCGGTGGTTTGTAGCTTCCGACTCTGACGTGAAGCTTCGAGTCGAGCGCGGAGAAAGAAGGTGATTTGTCCGCGGAGCTAATTATTCCTCTGTGCCATTAATGAGACTCCTTTTTTAATCATTAGTCCTTGTTATGTATCACATGAGTGAATCCGATATCACAGAGTGAGGGTCGAAGTGCCGATCAGATCAGAAAGTCACATGACTTGGCATCAGAAGTGTCATCATTAAAGCTTGTATAAAGGGTTATTCCGTAGGACATGTTTAACTACATGTCCTTTTATATTTCAGCTTGTCCCCCATTGAGGGGTTTCCCCAGATAATAACTCTTTCCCATATAAATATAATATATATAAATATTATATATATATGTATATATATGTGTGTGTGTGTGTGTGTGTGTGTGTGTGTGTGTGTGTGTATATGTATATATGTATATATGTGTATGTATATATGTATGTGTATATGTGTATAGATGTGTGTGTGTATATATGTATATATGTGTATGTGTGTATAAGAGACAGACATCAGAGCAGAGCGGAAGGTCTCTAATGTTCTGAGCTGATATGTTCACGTGTACATCGTCATCAACCAACAAATACAGGACATTCCAGCATTCAGTCTTCACCTGATCGACAAATCCATTGAGAATGGAGAGGTGTTTTGCAGGATATGACGCAAAAATGGTAGCTGTGGCATTGGCGCCATTGACAACAAACGGTGTTATACACAAGGAATTAGTTCTGTGACAGAATATATATTAGTTCTGTGACATATATATATATATATATATATATATATGTTCTATTTCTGTCATTGAACTAATTCCCTGTGTATAACACCGTACACATGATGCCGCTTTACACTGTGAAACAACATTTGGGAAGTCTTTAATCCGTACAGCAGGGGGCCAGATGTGTATAAGAGACAGGTATATCAGAGGACAAGTCCTAATGACACAGCTTTTCTTTAACAGATGTGTATAAGAGACAGGTGTATAACACCGTACACATGATGCCGCTTTACACTGTGAAACAACATTTGGGAAGTCTTTAATCCGTACAGCAGGGGGCCATTAGAAGACAGGTACATGTCTGTTGGTGTTATTGCTCCTCTAAAGTTGCCTTTGGGCAAATAAAGATCTAAATGTTTTCTTGCCTATTTCCTAGAAACACAGTAATTGAGTTAAAACGCTAACTTGAGAAAGACGAGTTCCTTGAATCTGTTTATTCCGTGCCCTTATGAAACAACACCGTTGTTGTCCTTGTCTTGGAACACACACCTGGACTGAGAGTACAACTTGGTAAATGTCCCCTATCTGCAAGATTGGGCCTCAGGGTCCTTAGAACAAGTCTTTTATAAAACGCTTTATTCCCCCGACCATTTTTTTTTTTTTTAAAGTTGGCACCAGTAACTGTAGGAACAGAACACTGCTTTCACTCTCGTTTTCCCTGGTTCCGCTTTCTTCTTTCGGAGGTTTAATTACTTTTTAGAATACTTTGATTTGTTTGATTGACTGAATGGGCAGCACTGGTGCCCTAGCGGTTGAAGAAGCTGACTTGGGTCCTGAAGGATTCAAGTTTGAGTCCAGGAGCTCCCAGGTTGCCACTGAGGTGCTTTGAGCATAGCACCACATAGCTATAAATCAAGGTACATAGGTACATACCTGTCCCTTTTTCAGGCTCCCCCACCTCCAATTCTGTCTCCTGTCTTCTACCTATTCCTAGTGTCTCTAATCCGTCCATCAAGGCTGGTCTCACCATCGTCTTGTAAACCTTTCCCTCTTCTATCACGGATCACTTCTGATACTTTTCTCCAGTTGTTCAATCCCGCCAACTAAATCTCAATCCAGTCCTAGCTACTGGTTTTTGTCCCAAATAACCAGGAGCACATAGTTTGACCAATCTGTCAACTCAGGTGTGCTACGTTCTTAAACCTGCACGCCTGCTACAGGTTAGAGGGTTGAGGTTCATACTAAGGAAGTATAGGCTAAAATGATTCCCTGGTTTTAAAAATCTCCTCCTCCTTGGTTGCTTCTGAAAATTGCCTCAAGGATTGGACATGTTGCTGAAGGCAAATACGTTAATGACCAATTGAAATTGTCTTTATTTTCCGCACCAAAAGATCAGGAATGTTAGGCTATGGTCCAAGAAAAACAAATTCGGACTCTTTATCGACTCATACGCACTCAGCGGTGCCAGTAAAACCTCAGTAACATTATAATAAAACGGTGTTCAAGTGTGGAAACACCAAAAGTCACGGTGTTTGTCTCTCGTTCCCCTCCGATTGTGATGTGATGATCCGTTCTGCTGCAAGTTATCACCCATTCACTGGCTGTTAAGAACAGTGTCGGGAAACAATGTGGGCTTTTTCAAATAATTGGCAAGTGTTGTGGGAAAGCGCTGGTATAATTAGAAGAAACGACATCCGTGCCAATGCAGATGGATTGGCTCTCATTAAAAAAAATAAAATACATAAATAAATAAATAAATAAATTGAAACTAGCTAAGGTGCCACGGCGGTCAAACACCGGTGGGAGATTCACGGTTCCACACGGTTCTGCAGTTCCATTATTTCAAACCCACGTGCATTGTCAAACAGGGTTAATTCTGCCCCCTGTCTTCGACTAGGGATATACACTATAGAACATATTCCAATTTCTCAATCCACTGTGTACCTCCATTGACATTGCAGTCATGAAATATAGTATAAGTATATCAGAGGACAAGTCCTAATGACACAGCTTTTCTTTAACCTATCGACCACATTGATTTCCACCACAGAGTCCACTAATGACTATGTCCTCATTCTGTCCTGAGACATTTATATTTCTTTAAATGTCATTTAAATCACCGTGTTTCATTGATTTAACCCCAATCCCTGGAAATGAGGAAAATGATGTTAAAGGATAAAATAGAAAGAGGTAACGACAAATTACGACCCTGGAAGAATCCTTCCACTTTGATGAGGGAAGTCTTAACCTTTATTGATTGTGAGGGTAACTGCTAACTGATCGTTTATTGGAATATAAGGAGAACTCTGGCTTTGTCTTAATCACTGCAGCCTGGCTGGCAGCCTTGTTGGACAACAGAGATTTTATTGGTCGGTCTGGAGGTGAGATCTAAGAAAATCATCAAGATAAATTAAACTTTACCATTTGCTGCCTGTTCTTATATGCTCATGATTATATTATATATTGGTCCCATCACTCAAGGATGGATCCGGGAGGGACTGGTGTGAAGTGTGATTTAGGTGGTGGGCGTAGAGACTGCACCAATTTAAATGAAGGAATGGTTGTGTTCATGTTGGGTGTATGAGCTCAGACTCCCAGTTGGGCAGTTGGTTCCTTCTTTTGGTCTTATCACCTACAGGGAGGTCCAAGAGGGGCTGGTACCGTGCAGTGTGGTTTGGGTGGTCAACTTGCCTGGGGGTAAGGAAGCACGGCACACAACTCTGTCATTTGTGAGGAACGTAAGATTTCACCTCCTGGGCAAGAGCACATCCCAGTTTGGGTAGTTGGTTCCCTCCATTGGGCGTATCACCTGCAGGGAGGTCCAAGAGGGGCTGGTACGGTGCACTGTGGTTTGGGTGGTCAACTTGTCTATGGTTAGGGAAGCATGGGTGTCACTGCTTAGATTGCAGCCCCGTGACCAGGTAATGGATGAGTAGACAAAGATGGATGTTTTCATATGTCTTCATGTTGAGGTGATCTTTAGATCAGACTCTGCCATTTGTGTGGAACGCAAGATTTCACCTCCTGGGCAAGAGCATATTCCGGTTTGGGCAGCCCCTCTTGGTCCTCCCTGTAGGTGATAAGCACTGTGGTTTGGGTGGTCATCTTTTCTTGGGATAGGGAAGTCTTGGTGTCACTGCTTAGATCAGGCATTGGCAAACTTTTTGACTAGAGATAAATGTCAAGTCCTAAAATAGTACATTTCGATAGCCTCATAGCATAATTGCCCAAGTCATATTTCAATGAAATATGACTCAGGCAATTATGCTATTAGGCTAACGATGGTTAAGGGTATGAGTAGGATTTAGGTTGTGGTCATGGGAGGGACCCTGATGGTCAAATCCCAAACATGATTAACTTGTCTGGGGATAGGAAGGTTTGAGTTTCCCCGCTCAGATCCAGCAATTCAGCGAGAGATAAGACACATTTCACCTGTTGCCTGTCGTTCTCTAGGTCCAAGGTTTGAATCCCTTGTCAACACAACTCCCAAGTCTTGAATGCTCGTATGATAAAAACTACTCCGAATTCATGATGAGCACTTGGCTCTGTCTGATTAAGGACCACTGAGTTTAGTCCTCCTCAGCAGTGGTCTGCATAGTAATTTTGCAATTATGAAATTGCTTTCTCGTTGTAACGGGTTGACTAAATAGAAACTCCGACAATAATTGGAAAATAAGGGATCCTTTATGAAGCAGCACAGAAAGAAACTAGTAATTTTCTTTGTACTATCTGAAAGTTGATCTCTGTAAACAATTGTAAATTTGTTTCAAATTTATTTCTGGGGCTTGTTTCAGTTGTAGCCATTCAGTATTTTTTTATTAAAACTCTGACACTTTTTTATTTATTTTTTTTGGTCTAAGTCAATTTCTCCCCAGTTCTGTCAATTTTCCTTTTTTTTTTTTTCAAACCAAAGCTTAGAAAACACACATAAAATCCAATTCTGCAGATAATTGTTTTGGCTAAAGTGAATGATCTCTGTTAAGACATGTGCAAAATGTAACTGAAAGAGTGAAACAACTATTTATAGCTTACCTAAGTGGGATATATCTTGGCAAAGTGTGGCTCATGATCCTCTCTTCAGTTTGTTTTTTTTTTTTTTTTCTTCCCCCCTTCTTGGCTCATTCCCTCTCCTCTCTGTCTCTTCTGTTGCCTGGGTAACAGTTACCGATAGAGACCGGGAGTTCGGGGGAACAAAAGAACAGTCTGGTTCTTAACGAAATGCTCATGCAGTTACTCTCGACTGACCGTATCAGCTTGATTTGAGTGACTTTCTATTGGTCCCTATTGGCGTCTTTGTCAAAAGGAGCAAAAGTGTTTGGATTGTTGCGTAACAGAGACACGTTCATCAGATGTTTCCACACGTGCGATGTTGTTAAATTTCACACCGTATTTGAGCCTCTGTAAAAGACGGATGATGTAACTGTCAAAGTCATGCTCTGTGCTTTCACGTTCACAGCTTTTTCACCCATAGGGGGCGCTGTTGATGCAGTCGGTCTACAGAAGTTAGAAGAACAAACTCCAGTGTTCTCCACACGTATCATATAAAATAATAAAAAACAAGACATTTAACTTCAGTTCTTGCAGTAACAGTAGCTGTAATGCCGTGCTGCCCAAAGCTTTTGGGAATTTAACCCAGGACTCTCTGCGTTCTGTTTCCAAGGCAGAACTGCTGGATGATACAGTAGAGAACCAACATTGGGTGCAAGACTTTACCCTAATGGATCTCTTGAGGTATAATAAAAGTTACATCCATTGCTGTCCGCTTAGTCAACTAGAACAATGTTCTCCAACATTTTTTTGCACCACACATCGGTGAAATGTCTCGTACTTTTTTCACGGACCGGCCATTAAGTTGTGACAGATAATTACCCCTTATTAAAATTGCATTTTTGGTGTGATGAAACATTCTCCTACCTATAAAATCTTCCTACCTGAATAAACTGTGCATGGTCACAACAAGGATTGTTGTCATGTGCACACAGCCTATAACTTTCTCCTACCAGACCGGTATCAAAAGTTAGAATCTTGTATCAATGTCTCTGTGTCATTTTGAGTTTATTGTTGTTGTCTTCACTGAGAAAATACTTCCTAATCAAATAGTATTAATAGACAGATTCAAAAGAAAACATTATATATCTGGGGCCCGGCACCAATTCACCCATGGACCGGTACTGGTCCCCGGCCCAGTTGTTAGGAACTACTGCACTAGAAGGCACCATTGCCCTAACTGGGATCCGATCTTGTCCAGGAGTCGTTCTGCAGGTCTATGAATGTGTCCGTCTTTCTATCCTTCCATCCATGAGACACGTAGAAACTATTAGGCATAATTTTGTAATATCCGCTGGAGGAACCCGATTGGTGGGTTAGAATTAAACTGGTAACTGATTTAGTCAATATTGGTTGTCAAGATAAACACTGATAAAGAGTCAACTTTATAACATCTCCTGCTGCAGTTTGAGGCTACAGTCTTTGTTCAGAATGTATTGATTTCTCGGGGGAACATTGGTATTCTCATACACAACAAAGCTCCAGCGTCAGGTAGGCAGACTCTCGGCTAGATGAACAGTGAAACTCTGTGTTTTCGGGACAATTCTCCAAAAAAAATTATGCACAGAACAAAACAAAGCTCCTGCTAGATGAGGTATTTTAAATAGACTTTATATTTCCCACAGTAGTTTGTAACTGTACTCATTTATGACCGTATATTTATTAGCAGAACTCCATGTAAAATATCTCCTCAACACTTCCAGCTGGACGATAAGCTTTTCCTCCTCCTCTTCATCTCTTCATCCACTCCAGTATCGCACTATTGATCCATTTCAGTTCCTTTTATCGGCCCCTTGAAACACAGTGATTAAAGTCTTGGGGAAATTTCTAATTAATGCATATTTGATCTGCTTGTTTTCCCTCCTCTCTGTGGTAATGATAGCAGATGTATTCTGCTCGTAGCCATCAATGACTCAATTACCAATTGGGAACATCTGTGCTATTCCAGTTCAGAGTCGATGAAATACAGTAAATATTTTTTTGTTGGATTTATGTCCTGGAGACAATTTTGACACTCCCAGAATTGATTCATCTCACTCAGACATGCCAGCACTTGACGCCATCAGGAGTTTGAGCTACGCTTGTATGCCATAAGGAAGGGCTAAAAGTTCATGACCAATAGGCAGAAGACAGGAGGGAGAGTTGAAGATGCTGAGATTCTCTTTAGGAGAGACAAGGATGGACAGGATCAGGGATGGGGTGATTAGAGGGACAACACAGACAGGAGGGTTTGGAGAAAAAGCTAGAAAAGACAGATTGAGATGATTTGGACATGTCCAGAGGAGGGACGGTGGATAATTTGTAGAAGAATGAGCCTAGAGATGGAGCTACC